>JAZKJV010004713.1:415000-649631 GCA_037367405.1 Ottelia alismoides
TGTCTTGTTAATATGATTGGTGTTCTAGTATTTATTAAGACATGATGACCACACATTTTGCAACTCAATACGATGATGGTATAACGATATGGGGGATAGAGTTGATTTAGCAATTGTCGAGGCTGTAGTAGAGGAGTATCGACTTGGCATCTACTGTGGATACTGCAATTCCTGATGAGCTTGAGTCGAGGGTTAAACATTTATAAGTTTTTTTTGTTTATATTCATTTCAAAATCGTGTGAATAGCTCTTTTATTTTTAATAGGTAGGATATGTTCTGGTCGTGGTCCTACTTCATATAGCGACCTTTCTCTATTATTTCATGGACAGACCTTTGTTAGTTGCCTTGAGTTGCTCATATGATGTGGCTCAAGAGAGGAAGGATCATATTCTTCTTGATCTTGAGGTTAGTACACAAATTTGAATATTATATTGAAAAATTGGGATATTATATTTATTATTATTTGATGTCGAACTATATCAAAGTTTTGATCGGGGAACTAATCTCCTAAATTGTGTCGGTATCATCTCTCGTGCGGTGAAGATTTATAGATCGGAGAGATATCGGCAAACGAGTAATTACTTTGTTATAGTCTTATATCATTGATTTATATTTTTAAACTAATTCTTTAACAATATCATATATTTAATTGGGCTCGATCTCTCAAGGAGGCATTTCGTTTTAATCTTCACAATTTTGTTCTTAAAGATTGGGTTGAAGCATGTACATACCGATTTTTAAAATTTTTCAAGGTAATAACATCGAATTAAATTCAAAATGTAATTTTATTATTTAACAACAACAATAATAGTAGTTACAATTACAAACTAGTTCCTTGAAAAATAAGGCCAATAAAGAGAAACAACTTGTTCCTACACATAGGCATGGAAAGAGGAATATGACCACATGAAACTCAATTGGGTAATTGCATCTTTGTCATCAGTCATTTAAAGATTTAATATTGAATTTCTAACTTATTTTGTTAGTTATATAGAGTCAGGAAAATAAGGGTATTGTTCTCGATCGGATGCAAAAGGTGCCGGGGTTAAACTCTCCTTTGAGGAGTTTACCCCCCTTAACCCACCCTCCCTCTCTCTCATGTGGGCCCCACTTTATTTCTTTTTAAAAAAAATCAAATAAATCAATTTTACATCATCAATCCTATCAAAAAATAATATATTATACCATCATATCATATAAAAATTATAAACTACTCCACTTCTATTCACTTTTCCAAACTTCAATACAATTACATCACAATAACTATTCATTTTTTCAAACTTTAATACAATCATATCACAACAAACCCACTTCTAACCCGCCTCCAGTTTAACCCTCTATCCAAACACCAAAACTAAAAAATGGTTTACCCCCTACCAGTTTAACCCGCTTTAACCCGCTAACCAAACGCACCCTAAGAGAAAGAGTGTTGTTCATGGTACCTAGGTATGTTGTCATGAGAGTTAAAAGAATGGCCATGTAAGTTTTTTTTCCTTAAACTTTACTTTTACATGTTTATTTATCAAGTCATTTGTTAGTTTTCCCGATTGAAATAAGAGATGATTCAATAGTTGCAACCTACACAACTGTCTCATGATTCAATTGATCCGACTTTATCGATGACATCCGCGGCTGGATTTTTCCAGTTTATCTAATGAGCATCCTAACCAAGTTTGTTGCAGTGGCGCATCGGCTGATTATCACCAGTATGGGGGTCTGGGACATGGTTTAGGCTAAGAAAATGAACGACAACAAGTCGAGGTTGCAGTGATTTAACACAGTGCTAACCTTAAAAAAACAACGAGTTGATGGGCAAAATCAATAAATGGCTCATATACTTGTGAATCAGACAGGCCAGCAATTACCTATCGAATCATTCATGTTCCCTTTCACTCTCCAGTGAATCTTTTTCCTCGTGCAAATGCTAGTGGTTTGATGTTGTAATTGTAATTTTTTATTTTTTAATGTAAATTTGTAAAATATCTTGTAATTTTAATTTAATTATGTATTATATATCAAAAATGAAAATCATATTTGAACCTGCAAGTTCAACTATGATTTTTTTTAAAATACAGTAGCGTTATTGTCAAGGGACCGCTAATGACAATTACATTCAACGTCGAGAAAAAGTAACTATCCGGCTAAGTTGGTAGTTAGCTGACCTACTAAGGACGCTGTCTGTCATAGGCGATAACAATAATGACCGAGGATAGGTTATATTTTTCGGTGATCATTAATTTGTCGATAATAAGTTCTAGTATTAGCAAAAGAGAATATCTACCCATAATAGTCCATGAACCGCGGATAATGCTTTAGTTAACGGACTTTTTGTTGGTAGTTTTTTGAGGTTTCCCTGGCGGTCTTTGACGGACCAATGCCAACGGCAGTGCAGTGAGACCTACAAAAAGGGAGTTCTTCCATTAAAGGCTTAATACATACATACATATATGCATACATATATACACACAAACACTTATATCTCGTGGTTCTTGGAACGACAGAGACATATTCTACATCTTGTGGTGACGTGTTTAACTTTTTATTTTCTATATGCATATTAGGTGGCTTGTTTTACGGATATCGATTTGTTATTTTACTAAGGTTTCCTTGATCTACAAGATAAGAAGGCGATATGATTCTAATAGTAGTTTTTTTATCTCTCACGATAACGGGAGAAGAAAATTCCCTATAAAGAAAAATAAATATAACTTCTCGTTAATGGAATGCACGCCAATCAATATTAGAATTAGAACTTTAATTCTTTTTAAAATGGAACGACTCACAATTCTAGTAATAAGTAAGAGCAAGCAATTATTTTAGAGCTTTGGAACCAATTTTATCCTCGTAAGTGAATTAAGCAATCATGTACTTTTTACCTTATACTCTGTGAAACCTCAAAAATAAAATCCGAGTTTTTGGCTGCTCATTTGCTCTCTTTTCACCATCTAGTTGTCTTTATCTAGTATTGGAAAAGAGGCCTCATTGATCCACTTGATGATACATTCTCCACTTTTTACATAATGAAAGTATACATAATTGCAATTATATAGTAACAACCCTTGAGCACTAAACAAAGGTATCTTATGACAACAAATAATCTGAATACTCATTGTCATATTTTTCAGTGTTAAATTTATATCATTGAATATAATTCGTTGTAAAGTTATCATTTATTTATGTAATTCGCAACGAACATGATAGTTATTACCAAATGTTCATATCGTTAGATTTTTTTGTTAAAAATTGTATTTATCGTTAATTTGTCAATAGTTTTGGGTAAAAAAACGAATAAATTATTGATTCTTTGTTAACAATATAACAACAAATGCGATATTAATATGGACATTTAAATAACCCAATATAATTTACAATGAATAATACTCATTATTGTACACTCAAGTACGAATGATATGACATAAATATCAAATTATTTATGGTCATATGCATATTTTCTCGGAAGACAACCCTCTGCTGTTACAACAGAGTGCTGCAATAGTGGAGGGTCACTCGATCGAATGGTGCACACGGAAAGGCCCTCGATAACCGTGAACCCGTATGCATCGCTTGATCACGATCGAGTGGCCCTCCACAGTTACATCACCACCTCCCTATTCGTAGTGGACGGTCTAATTAATGGACCACACCTAACAAGGCGGGAGGAGATCCTCCATTGTAGATAGACCTGGCCAAAATGCGTGCCAGGCTGGCACATGGGCCGGGCCGAACGGTCGAGGTTAAAAAACCTCTGTCAAAGCCCGCCCATGGGCCGGACCATAGCCCATTTCCTTCTTTTTCAATTGATTTTTTTAATGGTATTTAATATGTATAAATGATTTTATTAATACCGACTATACTTTATGTAACTAATATACGTAGTTTACATGTTACTTGACATGTAAATTATTGAATTTTATTTAAAATAGTGACACAAATGAAAAACTTAAAGCGTATCATATTAATACATGTATAATTTGGCATATATTTATATATTTTTTATTTTTTACGGGCCGGGCCGGCTCATGCTTAGATCTCCAAGCCTAAGCCTGGCCCATGAGCGGGCTGGGCGGGCGGGCCCCCAGCCCGTTGCTCAGGTCTAATTGTAGATCGATCGACAGGATGTCTCTTCGGAGAACGGGCATTCAAATAACATCTGAGAGATACATGAAGAACACAAATGAAGTTAAAAAACAAGTTTTATGTACAAAACCGACAATTTTAGGCGTATAAATCCCAGCCATGCATGGGATGCTATTGGGTGTCCACACTCTGAGCAATAATATCGCAAAAACAAATAATACCTAAATAATAAATATGATTACGTTCCGACTGACAATGATGTAACATTCCCTCAACAGCAACCTTTATATTGCACTAAAGTTTACTGGTAGGGAGTTCATGCAGACTGAAACTAATACACGAAGTTAATGGAGAGGATTGGGTTACTTTTACTATCTTCTCGAACAAATTATCAATTCTGTTCATAATATGCAGCATTCTGACAGAGTATGTCCGATGGTAGTGCTTACATCATACACAACAGTCCTCCTAATCCCCACTTTCTACTCTACTGACATCAGACTCATAGAAAGTTATTAGGGTTCATACAGTGTTGAAAAGGTTGCTTGATTTCATACGACAGTACCCACTTATCAATGTTACCTTTCCCCTACCAAATTTGCTACTGTAAACACAACTATGTCCCATCCCTCTCCACCAAACTTGTTCTATTGCACACCTTTTATTTTCTGAAGTCTACTGAATAATGCAATACTTAAGTCTGCTTGAGTTTAAAAGTATTCTTTATTTTGATAGCTGAATTATGATCATGTCAAAAACTACAATTGTCATCAAGAAAAGCACAAGGTACTTGGAATCAAAAGCTCGATTTTTTTTCTTTTGGGAAATCATGAAAAACTGGAATCACCACAAATATGGGTAATATAACCGTGTGTGTATATAATATATATAAAATATATAAATAGTTCCTTGCTTTTTATAAAAAAATGCTTTACAACAAAAAACCTTTCTTCTGCAATGTGCAACAAATGTTTGGATGTCCATTAAAAGCTGAGCCAGTCAAGGGCATCACAAAATGAGCAAAGCAGACTCCATATGGGGTAGTAGTACGCATAGCATATGGGTTGTGAATAAGATGGGGGTCCAAAGATGCTTTAATGCCCCTCCCTTTTTTATGTTTAGGTGCCTGTATTGATATACTAATGGATTGGTGCCTGTGGGGGCCTCTCTTGCTTCCCATCTTTCCCTGCATCATCCAATAAAGGCAGGAATATTAAAACCTTCTACAGAAATGCATAAAGGGGAGAGAAGATGTGCTCCCCCCTCCCTCTCAAAAAAATTGGGAACTGTGTACGGCATCTTTTTCCCTTGCTCTCTTATGGCCCAGGAATAAAGGATCCCTCCCTTTGCTGTATACTGTATTTCATTCAGTTGCACTGTCTACATGAACGTTCATTAAACTGGATATGCACTTAATTGTACAACAAGGGAAGGGAAATGAGTCAAACATAGCACTCTCCTCCTTTACACACATATATCCTTTACTCTTTTTCTATCCAGATTTTACAATTTATAAATATGTAATATTGCAGAATGAATTAAATGGGTAAATTAAAAAAAAACACCAACTATGTCGATTCCCAACTAGATGCTTCATTTTTGAGATGTAACAAAGAGGAAGCTGGCCTTATTTTTTGTATCAAATGCATGCCTCCATAAGCTTCCACGGTCATTTTATGTCAATGTTAAACCCTCAAATTGAAAGTTCGCACCCTTCTTTGTTGCATTCGATAAATGAAGCTTTCATTTGGGAATCGATACATAGTTGTGTTTTGTATTTTTTCCAATTTAATAGGTACTTTCTAACAAATCATGTCATGTTATTTATTTACAGATAGCAATCTAATGAAGTTAATAATATTTATACTCTTCCTGCAAAAAATATATGTTTTAAAATTATGGCATTTACAACAAAAATATTTCGATAAAATTTACTAAAATTTGAAATTTCAACAAGAGACGTTTGTTACACTAATTTATATTGAAATAATTGTAGATTATTTCTTTTATGTTAACAATAGTTATAGTTTCTATTATTGCAATTACATGATGAAAGGTGTAGAGAAAACATGCAAATAGGCAAGCAAGCATCAATCACAAGACAAGATTACAAGGTTCACCCACTATTGAGTTGTGTGCATATGGTGGATGAATTGTAGTACATAGGATGATGCATAACCATGACCTTGAGAGCACTCGCATATAGATGGATCGCCATAATCTTAATATGAATATAGGATCCCTACCCCAATATAAATTGGATCCAAATTCCAAAAATAGGACTCAATTTCCAATACAAATAGGATAGGTGAGAATTCTAAGCACCATCCTAAACTCTGCTTTAAATTAATTCCTTCGATAGCATAACAACTATAGGAAAAGACTCCACCATTGCCTTCCCCACCACGGAGCTCCTTCCAATAATTAACATTGACCAAGTCCAAGCATTGTTTGAACTTGCTTCTCGGAATCACCATAGAGAACATATGAGCTGGATTAATCCTTGTTCTAACCTTCCTCACTTAAGTCGTCTTTTTAGAACTTATGAAGTGAATGATGACACCAATATGATCGATACTCTTATGATGCACTTTATCATTGAGTAGACATACTACACTGAGTATCACAATCTATGAAAGCCTAATCTTGTTGTAGATGGAGATACCCAACTAAGGCTTTCAACTAGGTACCTTCCTTTATAGCTTCCATCAATGTCATATACTTTGCCTCTGTAGTAGACAAAGTATTTGATGGTTTTAAGATAGCCTTCCAACTAATGACAAAACTCTATAAAGTAGTGACATGCATGTCATTTATCTCCTCCCATCAACATTTTTAGCATAGAATAAATCTAAGTATCAACTAAACATTCTGAATCACTTCTCTAAATAAGACCAACATCTACATACATATGCTCTTTTTCTATGGATTCCTAGTAAATCTACTAAGAATGCTTATATCATGAGCAATATCTGATACTGCGCATAACATATATTATATAAAGCTCGTAATTACACTATCTAGGGAATTCATGGCACGCATCCATTTTTTACTATAAATTGAGGTGTACAAGATACTTAAGAGGGATATGTGCATCATATGGATTACTGATGAATTCCTATTTCATCACCTTTATTCTTTTATTTTGGCCTTTAAACCCTAGCTAAATGCATGCAAATATCATTATTTTGTACAAATTGGCATTCATTATTTATTGTATAGTTATTGTAGAAATTACATTGTTTAAAGCCAAAATAAAGAATAAAGAAAGAAAAGAAAAAATGAAATAAAATTCTACAGGTATTTTATGACCCTAAACCCAGATACCAAGTCAAGAATTGATTTGGTCAACAAGAAATAAAGTAGGGAGAGATAAAGGCCAAAGATACACTAAAAATTCCATTTATTCATTCATCAATAAAGTATTTTCGGGACCTATTTTATTCTTTATTATTTATACATCAAATCAATAAACTTTGTACATAAAAGTTTTAGATAAACATGTATAGAAAAATACAAAATTGAGCTTGCACAAAAATAAGATACAATGTACATTCTATGTTCAGAATAAAAAAAGCCAAAACCCAAACTTCCTTGACTCATATCTCCTCAATAAAAACTCAAAATGCATCAAAATCACTTTAATTGTATATAACTTTTAATTAGATATTTAATGAAGTTGGGTTTACTTAATTTGGAGTTAAGGCGTGAAAGTTAGGTTTTGGACCCCTATTGTATAATGAATAAAATATTCATTTTATTATTTCTTATTATTTTTATAATTTATTATTTTTTTTATAAATGTCTAAATATTATGTATAATATATGTACATATTTGTAATAGAATAAAATCATAAAGAAAACACAAAAATAAAATAGTCTATATAAATATATAAATGAAATACCTATACTTTTAACCATATAATATATATATATATATCTATTTATTTAAGTGTACAAATAACATTAGAAAAATACAATAAAAATATATTTTGCATGTAAAAATAAGTTGTAAATACATAAAATACGAAAATAGAATAATAAAATAAAAAAGACAAAATAAAAATAAAATGTGCAAAACATAGGTCAATATACCTATAAACATACTTGCAAAAAGTAACTTATAATAAATTAACTCATAAAAATAAATAAAGATCATATTAAAATACTACATAAAGTAGTGAACACTTTTTTATACTAAAAAATAATAAAATCATTTACTATTTTTAATTAATTATTTTCAAATAAAGCTAGCTCTTTTGTCCTGTATTGTCCAATGTGGACCAATCAAGAGGCAAGGATTGTTGACCTCGGTCAACTGCCCTTCCCCGCCTCTAACCTCTGTCAAAACCTCGAGCACCCCCACTTCCTCAAATTTTCTAAGCTACCCTGTGCCTTCATTCCCCTTGAGTCCTTCATAGATAACGTTCACATCACAATCGCCAACCTCACCTCTTTATTAGATCTTATCGATCTGCCTTGAGCCTCTTAATAATTTAGCTCGAAATTTGACAAAAAAACTTGTCTATAAATAAAACTCTCTAATTCCTCCCATTCACCCTTGATCCCTCTCCGAGATTTGTAGAGTTTTCAACCGTGTGCGTGAGAGTCCACCTGTGATAGAGGTGCTTTCCCCAAGGTCAGATCACTGCAGGAGGAGGAGAGCGGGTCCATGTTGGCGCTCCGGCATCGTCCTACTCCCTGATCCACCATCAAGTTCGAGCTACCCTATTTTACTATTTTTAGGTATTTATAGTTTGTAGGTTTCATTTTCTGCAAGTTATTTTGTGTTTTAATGACTGCATTAGCATAACTTAGATTAGTTAGCTAACCAGAGCTCTAGAGCTCCGGCCACCGTGTTCACTGTCACACGATTGTCTCCGACCACTGCCAATCATCCCATTTCCCTCCTCTTCCATTTATCCATTGAGACAATCCCTTCAGAGACCATCATCTCACGTATATCAGTCCCTCGATGCTTCTTCCTCTGCCGCACGACATAGCACTTGCATCCCCCCTCAAATTGACGTGAACCTCGCCAATAATGGCCCAGATCTGATCACCTCCATGTCGTGTAGCTTCCCATCATCTTTGAAGGTCTAGAAGACCCCATCTGAGGGGTCTTTGAAGTTGAGAACTCAGCTCCATGTGTGTGACGCTCTAGGCCCCCTCCGATGGGGCTCGGACTCTTTTGAGACATCCTTCAGCTGCATAACATCAAGGCAAACCCGTAGGCATCCATCGGATCAAGAGGAGATCAGAGCAGAGAGAAAGAGTGGATCCAAGCAACACAAAGCCCTACTTGGAGTGTTCTTCCAAGATACTCCAGATCGCCCGATTAAGAGATCCGCTCCAAATGCAATAGATGGTGTCCGATCATGTGAGCCTCCACAATCCAATCTCCGCCCGATATATAATCCCAGTCATCATCATCAAACCGTCATCGTGTGCCATGGAGTCGTCACGTGTCCAAGTGAAAAGATCGAAGCCGTCGGTGCATGCACAAATAGGGGTAATTTGCACTAAGCCCCCTCCGCTTTTACTTATTTCATTTTAATATTTAATATTTATCTAGAGTGTAAACAAATGTGTAAAATTTACATATAACCCCTCACGCTTTCTTGTATTGTCCCACATGTCCACTCCAGCTCAGCTCACATGCCATGCCACGTGAGTTGGATATTTTGCAGGCATACCCCTCAGCTTTTATATATTTATTTTTTAATACATAAAATTATATATTCAGTGTTATATTTTTTTTGGAAAATTGTACATGTGATCTTGAACTCTTGTATATTTGCAAAAGGCTCTTCTAGAGCGTTTTAATTTATTTATTCTGTAGAAAATTGTATGTATGCCCTTGGGTTTTTTGTAGTGGTTCTGAAATGCTTGTATACTTTATTCTAATTGCACATAGGTCCATGCTAGAATATTAAATATTATTACTTATTTATTTTTGCTAAAAATAGCTAGTGTTTTTGTTTAATTTTGCAAAAATGCACATAAATGCATGGGATGACATTTTCATGCTTTGATTTTTAATTTGCATTTCAGGCATTTATCTATTTATTTAAATTCAAACAGTTAGTATTACCCTTTTATCTTTAAAAATGCCAAAAAATAATAAATTACTTTAAAAATTTAAAAATATGTTGGTTATTATGACCTATATTAACTCGAGACCAAAAATCCCTAAAAATAGAAAAAAAGAAAATAACTAAAAATTTAAAAGCTCCAAATCCTTTATAAAAATCTAAAAAATCACCAAAAAGCTAAAAATATTCATTTCTGTCTATGAATTTTCTTTATATTATATAGTATGTATTAAAATTGATTTGAAGTAATTTTTATATATTTTGCCATTTTTAATCTTTAAATAAATTCTGCCTATTTATTTAATCCTTATTTTGGGACGTATGTGATTTTAAAATATTTAATAATTTTAAAAAATTCCAGAAAAATTACAAAAATATTAGAAAAATTTTAAAAATAATATCCTTGTATTTTTGGACTAGTTATACACACACACACATACACACCATATAGTATCTATATGTCTATATATATTATCTAGATACTTATATTATGAACTAATATGTTTTAAATCAATATATTTTTATCTTATTTTCAAAAATAAAAAAGAAATAAAAAATAGAAAAATTAAACACTTAAAATAATAATAATATTATTTATATATATACATACATATACCTTATGTGTATATCTCTACCTATATGTATATATATGTATATCATATATATTAATATAGTATACCTTATTATTATTATTATTAAATTACCTCTATACATACAGTCATCATTAATTTAATTAATTAAACAAATAATAAATAATAAAAAACCCACATAAAAAGACTTAAAGACAAGTATGTACATGATACACATTGATTAGCAATAATCATAGGCTTCCTAGTTTTCTCTCTATAGTTCGACATTTACATGCTTTCAAGCTATACATTTTTGTTTGTAGAGTATAATAAACTGTGCCTCACATTTTTGGCTATTCATTGCTTATTATTATATTGTGGGTACTTGTTGATTGACCAAGGGGATTTCTTGTGGGTCACGTCAGCGATAACTTATCCTCGCACTCCGTGAGGGTACATTTTATACCTAATTGAAAAACCCCAGTTATTAATTACTTAAGGGCTTCATTGCAAATATCTCAAATCCCATTGAGGCCTTTTTAATGTAGTTATTTTAAGATAAGAAGAATTTTCCTTTAGTGCAATCCCAAATGATATCCATTTCTTACAATATTCTATGATGCATCAAAGGCCTTCATGTCATATAATGATAAGTAGCTTCTTCAAATAGTCAATCATACTTTTGCTCTTAGCAGCAATCAAAATATCATTGACATAGATCCACAGATAGATGAAGTACCTATTTTACCCCTTTTGTGGTTAATATAACAATCATATAGTCTCCTGTTAAATCCAAGAACAACCAAGAAGTTGTCAAACCACCAAGAAGTTGTCAAACCATTTGTACTTATACTTGAGTCCATACATGGACTTCTTCAATCTGCATGCATGATCTTTCTTTCCTTGAAATGTGAATCCCCCTAGTTGGCTTATAAAATATCTTCTTCCAGTTCACTATGAAAGAAATTTGTTATCAAATCTGATTGTTCCAATTTTAAGTTTTGATATTCTACAAGATCTAGTAGTAGCTTGATTGACCATTGTCTCAAAATGGGAGAGGATATATTATTTTAACCAACATCTTCCTTTTTACTATAGTCTTTTGCAACTAGATGTGCCTTGTAACAAATGCCTTTGCTGCTTAAGGTTTGTGTCCTTTTCTTGGAGATCTATTTACAAAAAAATATTCCCTCCTATTTAGTAACTTGATAATCTCCATTTTTGACACTTATGAAGACTCTCCATAACTTCAATTGTAACAATAGTCCATTGTCAGAATTCTACTCATGTATTAACCACCTTGTAAGTAGACAGCACTAGAGATCATGCACGTCTTCAACAATATATAATGTAAATGCAATCATGCCTTCAATATTGTATCTTTAAGAAGGATGTATCTATCTAAGAGGTTTATCAACAACATTCTATGAGGCCCACCTTCTGGTTGCTTGAATTTAGGTTGTTCAACATCAACCAAATCAACATTAGTGTGATCAATAAGTTGATCACTACACTATGCCAATTTCAACTCCACATATTTAATGGATCTCATATACTATCCCTACATTAATATTTTCATAGCAAACACATGGGTTGGTCAGTGAGAAGTTCCAAGTAAATATACTATCCTCCATCTCTCAACACATTCTCCCTCTGGTCCCTCTGAGCATTGTCCGATGGGGTGCAAGGGGTACCGAAAATGCCTCTGCAGGGCTACTGAGATCGATTCCCTCCCTAAGTCACCCTCAATGCATCTGGCTGACCCACCTACCCTACCCTGACAACACCACCAACCTTAACTAGCCAGAGATCTAAGCGCTCCAAAAATGAGCAAGAATTGGTACCTCGTTGCCCCATCAACCACAAACCCATGCTCCCTATCCAGAAAACCAAACTCGTTACCTCTGTACCCTATTGGACGATAGCAAATAAACTCGTGATTCCCAAAGGATGCCCCCAAATCATTACTTCCACCATTAGCACCCTGGATCCTACATTCGAGTTATTCTTTTTTCATATTTTCTCTAGTACAACATTATAGAGTTCTCCAAGGAGACCCCATCATTTGTCTGGGCCAAAAATGCCCTCATCGACGAGTTCCGAGAGGACGCCTTCCATATGTTGAAGAAGTCACAAACCACCAAATGGTTGTAGAGGTGGCAATCGAGAGAATGTATCGAAATCTTATCTGTACTTCTGTGACATCCCTTGACGATGTCACAGTGTGGCTCTACAAATGGTCCATATCCTTCTAGGAAAAAGAGATCGAAGAAGTTAATCCATACTAGTTGGCAGTTCTAGGCCTTCCCCTGCACCACTGAAACTCCTACATCTTAAATAACGTCGTCAAGAACTTTGGGAAGCTGCTAGCATTCGAAGTCACCTAACTCTTACAAGACTCTGATGATGCCTCTATTATCAAACTTTTGGTGGACATCCTAGAGGTGGAAGCAACACCTAAGCTATCGATGTTATCACCACCGATGATATCTTTGAGGCTTCCTTCTATCCCATATACAATTCGACAAAATTGCCTCACCCACTATGACACCCCATCCTCCGAAAACACCACCCAAAGCATCCTCGTAAATAAATATAGGCAGAATGAGCAACCCCAAAAAATCTCACTCACTTGGAGTCGTTGATATTCGAGGTATTCAATGCTGGTTAATTATTTATTTAATGAAGAAATATGATCAATGTGTCTTTGTGACCCACAAAATTCTCAAAACAATCAAACAATTATTTATTTAAATAAAAAAAGAGAAAATGGATTGTTACTTATTAACCTGATATAGCTCCCAGGGTCGAACACAGGGAGGCAACCGTGAAAAAAATGAGGGTTATTAATAAAAAATTCAATTAAATATTTTTTCTTTTTTTTCTTATTTTTATGTTTTTAATGTTTTTGATATTTTTTATGGATTTTTAATACTTACCTTTTCATATTATATGGTTTTCAATTTTTTAGTGATTTTTTATTTTACAAATTTTTATATTTTTAATTTTTAAAACAAAACAATTATAAAAGAAATGTAAGTAAAGCAAATAAACACTCTTTTTGTATTTTTCAAATATAGTAAAAATATGCAAAAAATTCAACCAATTTTTTTACATTTTTTTAAATTTTTATTATTTTTATGATTTCAAAGATTTTTAGGTTTTTTAAGATTTTCAAAACAATCAAAAATAGAAAGTAAATTAAACATCAAATTAACTCACCGTTTTTGTATTTTTAAAGATATAAAATAAAAGCAAAATTACTGAAAATATACACAAATAGAAATAGGATTTTTTAAGATTTAAATAACGCTATTTTATGTAATTTCATGGTTTTTTAATGAATTAATATGAAAATTTTAGTTTTTTATGTATTTTACATTTTTGGCTTTTATAAATAAATTTAAAACAAAATTTATACAAAAAATCAAAGTACTCAAAACACACAATTAGTAACTTTTTTATAATTTTCAATTTATTATTAATTTTATAAAGCAAACATGATAATTTTTTATGGTTCTTGAATTTAAAAATAATAAAACTAAATAACTTTACGAAAAAAATTAGAGGTAATTGAAATTATTAGCTAGGACTTAAGATAATTTTTATGGAATTTTTAAAAGTAATTAACGATTTATTAAGAAAGATTAATAAACAATTATTTTTTTCTGGAATTGGAGGAATAATATGAAAAGGAAATTATTTGATGGACAAAATAGATAACACAATAGGGAAATAAAAGGGCCACTCTACAAATTTCATACAAAAATGCATGTGTAAGTGCACGTGAGTCGTGTTAACACAAACCTTAATGTAAATACATTATTTCAAAGTGGCAAATAGGAAAACCTGAGAACAATGAAACTTTGTAATAAGATCATTGTACATGAAAGTTGTATATAATAATATATATAAAAAATATGAAATTTATTTCACACAAAAATAATATCATTTTACATTTTATACACAAAATAAAATTCCAAAAACCAAATTTAACAGACCCATATCTCCCAAATAAAAACTCAAAATATATCAAAGTCACCTCTAATTGTATATAGCCTTTAATAAGCTATTTAATGAAGATGGTTTTATTTTTTGGAATTAAGGTGTGAAAGTTAGGTTTTGGACCCCTATTGTATAAATAATCATTTTATTAATTCTTTATAATTCTTTATAATTTTATAATTTTGTAAATAATATTTATAATATATGTACACACTAAAACAAGAATAAAACAATAAATAAAAGACTAAAATAAAAGAAAGTATAAAATACATAGATGAATATACAATAGCTATACCTATATCATAAATAAACTTATTTATTTAAGTGTATATAATATATCAAAAAATTAAAACAAAAATATACTCAAGTATATAAAAATAAGTTATAATTTTATGACATAACAAAATAAAATAATAAAATAAAAAAATACCTAAAACATAGGTAAATATACCTATATATGTAACCTAAAAAATAACTTGTAAATAAATTAAATGTACAAAGTATATTATTTTTGAATGAAATCAATTTTGTATTTTTCTATATGTTATTATCTATAACCTTCATGGACAAAGTTTCTGTATTTGAGGTATAAAAAGTATAAAGTAAAATAGGTCCCAAAAATGAATAAATGATGAACGAATAGAAATGACTTTTGTGGTATTTTTGGTCCTTATCTCCACCTACTTTATTTCTTATCGAACTAGTCATCAAGATGCCTAGGTCTCGAGGTTTAGGGTCATAAAATGCCTTTGGCATTTTATTCTTTTTTTCCTTTTCTTTTCTTTATTCTATAATTTTAGCATTAAAATAATATTTTATACAATAATTATACACCAAAGAATGAATGTTAACTTGTGCAAATTAATGGTATTTTCATGCATTAGATAGGGGTTTTAAGGCCAAAATGATTGAATAAAGGTGATGAAATGGAGATTCATCACTATAGGAAGAGCTGGGCAGCTGCTCGAGGAGATGTTGCTGCAAGGTGACGGGTGTCACCTTGGATCACGCCTGCAAAGGACCCGTCGTCACTCGATGATGATTCTTCTTCCCTCGTTATCACAGAGGAGAGTTGGAGCTCGAGGCCTTCGCATGCAAGATAGAGGATAACGTCGATGATGCAGTGGACAAGGCAATAGAGCTACGACAGTTGATGTAAGGCGAGTGAGGGTCCACGGTGGTGAAGCACGACGAGGTGCAAAGGTTGAGGTGGCTCGAAAATTGAAGAAGAAGCAGGTGTCGAAGGAAGATAAGAAAGCAAGAAGAAAGAAGATGAAAAGAGAAGGAAGAAAAATGAACAGAGGGGGATTTCCTAATGTTCGCAGAGTAGGTGTAGGGACGGAGGTCACCTCCCCATTGAGAATCTAGCGATCTTTGTCCTCATCTGGTTAGTCCTACTAAGTGAGTAGAACTTCTTCAAAAATATATCTTTGAATTGCAACCAGGTCGTACATCTAACCCCGAGATTCTTCAACCAATGGGAAACCTTATCTACTAAGGCAAACAGGGGTAGCCTTCAGCCTAATGTAATCTTGTCCAACCCTAGGATGGCTATGGTTGTTACACACCAACTTGAAGTCTCTCAAGAAGTCATATGGTTCTTCTGTTGCATTTCCATTAAACTTAGACAACAGCCCAAGAAATTGGACTTCAGCTCAAATGCCTCTAGTGGAACCTCAGGTACGAGCCAACTGTGTATCTCATTCTCTGCTAGGTTAAAGGCATCTACCATTGGTTTGTCTATACCACCTACCTCAATCACCTGTCCCATCTTTGCAATAAGATTTGCATTCAGCTGCTCAGCTCTAGCTAAACGGGTAAGGATTTGCTACATGGGGTCATCTCTATGCTCCTCTTACTCAGGGTTCTCTTAGGAGGCATCTTGGTCTTGGGTTCGTCTTCTTCACCTTCAGAATAAAGTGGGTTGGTAATAATAGAGTTGAAAGAATTAGATCAAGAAGTATCGGGGGCGGGGGGGGGGGGGGGATCTTCCTCGATGTGGTGAGAAAAGAGAGGGTTGGCCTAGATCTGACCACCCTCAAGAAGAAAAAATGACTTATTGACCGTGGTCTCATGGGAAGAGCATCCGTGAAACAATGGGGGCTGGGGGCGAGAGTGACCCCAAGCCCATGAGGACGCTCAGGTTGGGGTGGTCGGTGAGAGGCTCGTGAAGTCCGAGCAAACATCACCCCAATCCTCCATTCTTGTTGTCAAACGTTTCAGAGAGAGATCACGAGTCATGAATTGAAGAGAGATGATGAAGGATCAATTGTGCGGTTTGATGATGATCTTGATACAAACACACAATAAAAACACAATACAAAGTTTAATTTCACCAACTGTACATGGTGAGGACCATAAAGCTTCGACCAAATTATCTGGTCAATTTTATTTGGTGACAAATGCAAGATTTGAAAGAGTTAACGAGCTATTAGGTGCATGTATTTTCCTACAGACTGGCCCGATTCTTACGACTAATTGCACCCACTTTCAGCCAGTATAGGAGTAAGTGCGTACCATAAAAATACGGCTACCGGTTACTTGAGGATGGATCTATACACAATGTCCTCTAAACCTCCTACTCTGCCAAGGAAATCCGAATCATTTACCAGCTACCCGTAGATCCTCATTGAAATGTGGCTAATCGTTTTTGTAGAACTAGTAGTCTATAAGAAAATCCTAGCTTGGCTCTATCCTAGTGTCCGCCCCTCTCTCATTTGCAAGTAAATGAAAACAATAAGGGGTTATTCTCCACAAAACAATTTTATTTTTAATGCAATTTTTTGTTAAGAATTGTATTAGCAGTCCCAATTTTAAGTTTGATTTTCCCTGAATTAAATCCACCACACAAGGCACGCCTATCGCCCGGTCCCGATTTCCTTTAATCCTAAATTATAAAAACAAGATGAAGGGAGTCAAGAAAAGCCAATGTAATCGAATAAATCAATGATGCATGCTCAGTTTAGAAGACTTACAGTGATCCTCGTACTCAACATGCATGATGCAATACATAATTGCACTTTTATTGTAAATGAATGTAAGAGAGAAAATCGTTCCTAGACAGACAATTCTATTAGTGAGTGATGAACAAATTAATTTGGACTAATAGATCTGCAGTCTAAGTGCATCTCGTTAAGTGTAATGTGTGGTACTAGATTCTACGAGCATAAATAGATAAAAAGCTCGAAGAGCCGCGTGTGCAAGTCTAACCTACGAGCCACTCAAGTTGAGCCCCACCCTCACATGAGAGTCAAACAGGTCTCGACACACCACAAAATATTGTTCAAGTTCGTGTACACACACGAGATCCCAAATGGAATCCATTGTAAATATGCAATTATTAAAATAAAGGGATTTTTACCCGGCATACCCAATAATCTTTGTCAATTACCTCCACAACCTTTGAAACAACCTAATTCCCCCCTCGACCTCATAAACTTGCTAACCCTTATCCTACAGACCCTGTGGTTAACCTCCATCCATTTGGCTATTAAGACTAATTAGATTTCATGAATTTCTTTTCCATAATACTCAGATTAGTTATCAAAATTGCAAAAATGCCATTCCTTCTCCCTCACACCTCCAGGCCCCTTTCGCCACACTCACCCTCCTTGGCATTAGCTCCCTCGCTGCCCTCACAGCTGCCGTCTCCCTCCTCCCATTTGTCATCCTTCCTAGAAGGCACCTGAAACTCCACACAGTCGCACCCAACACACCATGCTGACTAGAACGTGAACAGATTCTTCGCAATGCTATCCCTCCTACTGAGGAACTCCTTTTGGCAATCCGATGCTGCGACGAGGATGACATTCTTGATGACAGGGAAAATATCAGAATTGCAACCACTGAAGTATTTCCTCTAGTAATCGAGCCTCATGGATTCCCTCCCCATGCTCGATTGAGCACCTCAAAACACTTGCACCCAAATCAAACAACTGTCTCTTCAACGAGGACATGAACTGAAGATGAGATCTTTCACGCGAAACTTGCCACTTCCGTAAGAATCTTCAAAATGGGCATAAATTAATTCCCATGACTACGATCTATGAATAGATACGTGGCCCTTTCCTAAAGGATTAAAAAGGAAGAAAATATCGTTCCTTCCTCTAGAAACCACCTTCCCTTCGCTTGCACCCGAACAGGGAACTCCAACCTTCGCCTCCAAGAATCGATCAATAGGGGTTGACCCAACTCGAAAGATTCCAAATTGGGTGTGGAAATGGAAGAAAGATGGGATCTTGGAAATCCAATCAGCGCAAACCAAACACCACCCAACCCTCCCAGAAACGAGGGGAAGAAAAATCACACCCACAAAAAAACTGCCTTTACGGGGGCCAAAACTAAGCGCCCTCTCCCTTCCTCTAAAATCTATCTCTATCTTCGCCCCTTTTTCCTCTCCTTTTGGAATCTCCCTGTTTCCCAACCCTTTCCATGTCCCCCTATTTTTTGTTTAATCTATTGCCCGTCCACGCGTAGATGGCAAAGAAGAACAATTCAAAACTCGAAATAATTCCAAACTCGAAACAATTCCAAACTGAGGAACTCCTCTCCACACGCCATCCATGGAGCGCGTAGGAGTTCTTCGTGGACTATAGAGACCCTGAAGTGCTCCAGTGCCCCCTCCTTGTGCTCCAACAACCCTTCCTCGTGTTTCACCGTCGAAAGGGAAAGGAAGAGGAAGAAGGAGGAGAGAAGAAGGAAGGAGAGAGAGAGAGAGGAAAATCCTACTGTTGGATCTGTTGTAGTTTGATTAACCCAATCCTAAACCCAAGCAAGTTAACCCAAGAAGCCTCAATTTAACAGCAGGGTTCGTGGGGTAAGACAGAGCAAGTTTACGAGGTTGATGGAGGAATTAGGTTGTTTCAAAGGTCGTGGAAGTAATTGATAAAGATTATAGGGTCTGTCAGGTAAAAATCCATAAAATAAATGCTGAAAAATCCTAAACTCTATACTCTCTCATGACTCGACCCGGTCTTAAATTTATGCGTTCCTTCAGTCAGCTTATCACAAGAAAAAGCCAGCTCCAAAGCTCCTGAGATGCTCAGCCACCTAAGCGGCCGCTCCGTCACGTTGGGTTCTGAATACAAAAACAAGATGGTGGTCTGATAGATAGACACACAATAAATAAATAAAACAAAAAATACAAGAAAATAAATAGAGAATTAAATAAATGAAAAACCAGGGGTCAGACTACCCGGAGGTGGAAAACCTAAAATCAAGATTTTCTAAAAATTAACCTAAGTCGTGTCTCCCCAACAATGATACCATTTGATGAACGCGGAGATCAACTCTTTAGTTGTCGCTAATTATAGTATAGGAGATGGAATTTGATCGATCAAAAACCACAAATTCAAAAATTTGGAAGTTATTTTACTTGGCAAGTCTACCAAGGTCGAACATAAGGACACGAGCCTCTTAGTCTATTTACCAAAACTTATTGTTTAACTAATGAGTGATTATTTTATAGTCCTAGGTCATCATGCATAGGTGATATGCAATATAGTATGCAGATAAAATGATGCAAGGACTGATACAATTAATGTAGATAAAATCACCAGAAATGATGCATGTATTTTGTTTGATTTTTAAAATGCAATTAAAAAATGAAATGATCACAATATATGATGGGATGCAAAAGACAAGCATGCAAGAAAAGATATACAAATATGCCCTATAAATGTCAAATCATTGAGCAACAAATGATGTATAGATTCAGAGTCAAAATGAACAACAGGAATCAATAATAGCACACAAATCGTGAGAAGAAGACACTATTTTTCTCATAAAAAATTAGTTCCATTTATTTAAGTATTAAATCAAAAAATTATATATGCCATTAAAAAGATAATGAAACAAGCTTCAAAATGAAACTGAAATCATGTGATTTGGAGTTAACATGCTCAAGATATGAATAAAACAGTGCCAGGGGCATAAATGTAGTAAAAATGTATGAAAAAAATAAAGATAAATATTACAAATAGGTCCTTGAAGGGACCTATTTGTAATTTCATAAATCCATAAAGGGCCTTAATGAATTTTTCCCTTTTGTACGTAGGGACCTTTTTGCAGGTTCAATTAACCGACATGGTGTCCTT
Source organism: Ottelia alismoides (assembly GCA_037367405.1). Classification (NCBI taxonomy): domain Eukaryota; kingdom Viridiplantae; phylum Streptophyta; class Magnoliopsida; order Alismatales; family Hydrocharitaceae; genus Ottelia; species Ottelia alismoides. Next base: position 435,842 of record JAZKJV010004713.1, read on the forward strand.
GCAAAATGTCCAGGCATGAACGTGGGCACATGCTTGGAGGACCTTTATGTAATTTGGAGGACTAGCAGGGGTATCTATGAAATTTACCTAGTGGGCTAGGTTCGGTGACAACGTAGCTTCGAATGACACTTGGCGCTTGCTGGTGCCTTAGAGAATGGCTCGATGGACCCGAGTCTGGAGCTTCGATGTGGGCGACGTGGCTTGATCATGACCGTTGGATGGCTGCCGAGAGGCATCATCCAACGGCGCCCGTGCGTCTTCCTCGACCAGAGGAGAGGCGACATTTTTGGAGCTCTGGTGAGGGCCCCTCTCTTCCTCCATGCCTCCTCCTCTAGTGAAGATCCTAGGAGCTTCTTGGAGGTTCCGAGATGAAGCTCGTGAGGAGATGGAGAAGCGAAACCTATAGGGAGATGCTGTCGATGGAGGGTCATCTGAGACGGAGCTGGAGATCGGAACGAGGTGCGTAACTCCGGGCATTGACCATCAATGGTTAGTGGACATAGTCGAAGCGTGCGTATTGTGAAATGGAATGAACGGAGGGCATCGGAGGTGTAGAACGTGAAGGCCTAATGGGTCCTCCAACGTGTTGTCGAAGAGAATGGAGTGAGGCAGAGAGGGTTATGGAGGAGGAGGGATGTCGATCGGAGTGAGGCGCTGATGAATCCATGATTCATCGCCTTTATTCTTTTATTTTAGCTTTATTTCCTTAGTCAAACACCTGTAAATACCCACTAATTCCATGTAATTACCATTTTACATGCATTTGTTAAATATGCATTTTTAACACTTTTTTTACATAAATAAAAGAATAAAAAAGAAAAGAAAAAGAAAAGAAAAATAAAGGATGAATTTATGTAATAAATACAGATTGACTCGAACCCCAAGAAAAGGTTAAGACTTGACCTGATCGACCAGGTTTAAAGTAGGGGGAGATAGGTTTTATAATCCAAAAATCCAAAAAAATTTTGTAAATATTTTTCCTGTATATTTGTACAAAACTTACATTATTTTATTTGTACATAACTTGACTTCAAATTAATTATTTTTGAAAATAAAAGTTGTAAATAAAATTGTATTGTAAATAATAAAAATAATTACAAAGCAAAATAATGTACATATTACAAATAATCATATTCAGGAAAAGTCGCAAAGCAATAATTGAAACATCAATTCCGGCTCCATACGAGGTCAAATTGAATCAAAGTCACTTCCATTATACTCCAAATTAAATTATCTTCTAAATGACTGTGATTCATAATTTTTGGAGTTACGGTTAAAAAGTCGGTTTTCTGGGGTGTTTTGTGCGGTTTCACCACTTACATATTTATATAATTATTCATAATTATTTTTAATGTACATAATTATAAATATTATTTTTATTATAAAAATAAAATAAAATAATGTAAATTAAAAAATGTAAAAAAAGATATAAAAATTATTTCCTTATTTGTACATACGTATATTGTATTATATGTACATAATATTTGTATACAACTAATTTCCTTATATAAAATAAAATTTATCAAAAAAATAATTATCTAACATTTATTAATTAATTTAATTTAATTACGAAATTTGTATTTAATTATTTGATTTATTTGATTTAAAGAACCTACCTTGTATATACGATTTTATTCCATACTTTTTAATGGCCACCATTAAGGCTGTTAATTAATTTTTAGAAATTATTTAATTTATTTAGTTGAATTAATTTTGAAATTCATTTTTAATTATTTAATTATTTTTTATTTAAATATTTGTTTAATTCACCCAATAAACACCTTCCTTAAGTGTATATACCTTCCTTTTTTTATTTTTTCTTCTCTTTTTATAGGCTCCTTCCTCCCTCATTCATGCTTGATCAATCTTTGGTGGAGAGGAGCCTGATCTCCGAGAGCCATCTTGTTGAAGAAGGGTGCCCAGCCTCTGAGCCATCCGGTGACAGTGCGTCGGCCCTCGTCGAGGTCATCACGACATTTCCGAACCTTGAGGTGAGATCCAATTTTATTTCTCGTCATATTTCTTAGATAGATCGTAGTTTAAATTTTTGCCTTGATTTCATTAATCTTTAGGCATTAAAAATCATAAAAAAATCCATATCACACATTTCCGCCTCGAGACCGAATTTTTCACCTCACCTCTTAATCTCTCCATTTCACATTTCTATCTCACACAATCTTCCACCTCCGGTCACACACGGTGACCAGAGATACGGAGCTATCTTTCGCATTGCAAGATTCGACTCATTCACCAATCCCAATTATTTATAAATAAATAAATAAATAAAGACATATATATATATAATTGTTTTCCTGTTTCTCTATCTCACATTTGCTTTTGCGGGAAAAATAAAAAAATAATTATTTTTGTCTCTAACCTTTATTTTGCAAGAAAATCAAAATAAAAAATAAAAAAATAATATAAAAATTGCTTCTGTTTACATTTTCCATTTCAAAAAAAAGATAAAAAAATTCTTTTCAGTTCTGATTACTGTACATTTCTTGTTTAAAAAAACAAAAAAAACAAGCAGGTCACGTCCTGACCCTCTCCGCTAGGTATCGGCCACGACCCAGCGTCCTACGCGAAGACCTCCTCTCCGTCGGCGGCCAAAGCCCGCCACGCAACAACGACCTCCAACGATCGCCTCTGTGTGGCGCCGCCCTCCTTCCGTCATCACCGCCGCCGCCTGGAGCCCTAAGGGCGCGGCTGTGGCATCGATCTCGCATCCTCCAATGCCTCTCCTTGCACATCTCCTTGCAAGACACCACTGCCTAGGTGGCTGCACACCCTGTGACTCCCAACTCCACCGTCCTCCAAGGCTCCGCCACGCGGAGCCCAGCGGCGAGACCCTCCGCCGAAGCCTCCAGCGTCGCCCCTGGCGCGTCTTCGCGTCACCACGTGGAGGCGCTGGCTGCCCCTTTGGCCTCTCCTTTTTGTCTTGTGGAAACGAAGCAACATGAAGCCCTAGCTTGTGGTTAAAAAAGAAAGAAAGAAAGAAATTTGGAGAAAGTGCGCTAAAACCCTCCGATATTTTCAGAATTACAGAAACACCCCTGTGCTCTAGAAGGTCATGTGCGCGGCACATGTGTAGTGGGTAATCTACATTTTCCTTCCTCTATTTATTTCTTGTTCCATTTTGATACAAAAACTGTTCAAAAAATGCATTTTAGTCCCTGTATTACAGACTTTAATTTTGCATGTGCTTTTGATGGAATAAATGCTTTTCATGGTCTAAAAATTTTCAAAAAAATGTGCATGTTCCTGCTATATTTTTCAACATTATATAAAATTTTGATAGCATTTTGTTGACATTTGATATTTTTAAAAAATAAAAAATAGTGACTTTTTGCCTTCCTGAAATTAGAAAATTCATAAAAATTTGAAAACTCGCCTAAAAATTCCAAAAAAAGTTACCGTCGATGTGTTTTATTATCTTTTAATATCTTTCCAAGTTTTGTCCATAGATCATTTATAAAAACAAAAAAATGCTAAAAATGAAAAATACAAAAAAAAAGAGTTTTCTCTTGTTTGCTTTTTGTGCGAGGGACTGCTTGAAGGACGACTTGATTTCTTTTTGGAGGAGCCGCGTAGGAGGTGGAGCAGAGAAGAAAAGAAAACAATCATTTTATGTGAGAGAACAATCTTTTGTTGTAATAATTTAGGTTGTGAACAGTTGTGGACTTGGACACTATTCATGGTCTGTTTCGTCGAGTGCTGGTACACTTGGGGGACCTCACCACTATTTTTCGTGTTTTTGATTTCATTGCCATAACTCGCTACTTGATTTTTGCGATTTTAGCTCCTAGACGTAGGATTTTTTTATTGATTTTGATGTAAATAGCTAAGGCCCAACACCTAATAGATTATCTGTTCTTATAGAACGTAATTGGACCTTGCTAAAAATTAAAAAGTTAACTTAATCATTTGAGAGGCCACGTGCCGCTAGAGATTGTATACAACGCGTGCATGATCCATTGTGGCGGACACCAATCGACATCAGAGACCATACTCAGGCCTCTCTCTCTGATTAGTTAGCTATATGTTCTTCACGATCAATAGAAGCTGCTCGTCTAAGGCTGACTTCCTCATGCATCATATAGTTAGTTTACTTTCTGTATTTAATTTATGCACGGATCATATTGCATTTAAAGTGCTGGAGCAAGGTACACATTTCTATCTCTGCATGCATCATTGTGTTTGACCGTGCATCGACTTTTTCGACTTCATCCCCCTATTTTTGGATTCAAAATAATCAAAGGAAATCGAAAAATTCGTTAGGCGTTATTTGTTTTTGAAAAAAAATCTAAAAAAGTGAAAATAATAAAATTTAGGACTGCTAATGCAAACTTGACCCTAAAACTCACCTCATCTAAAAGTATTTGTTTTCGGGAGAGTCACCCCCTCATTGTTTGGTTTTCTTGAGTGAAAGAGTGACCCGCACACTAGGCTAGAGCCACACCTGAACTTCCGTTAGACTACTGGTCTTGGAGTTAGTCGTTCTCCAGTGAGGATCTCTCCAGTAATCGGTAAAGCGGACCGAGAAGTCCTTAACAGAGCGAGTTGATCGGGTAACCGGTAATCGGTCCGCAACTTATCTGGCTGAGAAAGATATAGCTTTGGGATTGGGCCAATCTCTTGGGAGCATCGGGTTCCTAATAGCTCGCTTAATCGCTTTGCAAGACTGATTTATCACCTAAACTAAAACTGACAAGATAAATGACCGATCCTTTACGGTCATCAGCTCGTGTTGAGTAGGTAAATTGGGGGTTTGATTTCTCATCTTTTTTGCTTACCAGATCTCATCCACACTCATCAACACATCACGATGATGGGTAGGAGATCCCTTAGGCTGCCTCTGGCAGCACCGCTCTTGAGCACTCCTCCCCACTCATCTAGGGTGGTTTCGGAGAGCCCAGACCCGCTCTCCGAACCTGAGTTCACTACCTGTCGCGACCCCGATTCCCGGACCGTCGGATCCTCCCATATCCGGATCTAGTTACTCAGCAATAATTTATTTAGCAATCACAACTAACATTCAGAAACAAACTGCAAATAAAAATACTAAAAAATAAGTATTTAATACTTTTCCATTCATAAAATAAAGTCTACATGATCCATTATTCGACTACAACCCTTTACATGTACATCATCTGGATGGAAATACACAGAAATATTACTACCTACCTTATAGAGTAAAGCTACTGTGGCTGTCTGGATGGCTAAAGTCCTTAAGATGGCTCACCGACACCTGTTGGGTTTTCCATAAATCATAGGATAAAAATTAGCGAATGCTAAGTAACGAAGAAGAGAAAAACAAACAAATGGGTAATTTTTGAAAACTTGTTAGCACAAAAAGTTTCAAATTCTCATTAATTTAAGTCCTATTCTTTTCTATTCCACGTCAAGGATTAGTCCAGGGGAACCCCACCATTCTTGGACTTCGAAGCTGTGGATACTTCGGGATTGGAAATTGCGTTGATCTTGGTAAGCTTATGCTGCCGCACGTCGTCCCAACCAATCCTCCAATACTACCCTGGCAATTTCCTGTTCTTTTATTAAACAGGGTCTCAAACCCTCAGCCTGGAAGAAAATGAGCACACCGTCCTCAAGGACTCGGTTGCTTAAAACCTCAGGCTAACATTATAACCAGCATCTTAAATACATGTTGTCGTGACCCATCAGCTATTGAACCACCCATACCTCCACATGACACGACCACATCTTCTGTTGTTCAACCCGAATATATTGGCTCCCAGTACCACGCGTTGCAAATCATTCATTTCATGCACACTTATCATAACAGGGCAACCGTGTACCACCTAGGTAGGGAAATGCCAATACAGGTTCCTTCTGACAAACCTACAGGTTGCATGCCCGACCTGTAGTTCTACTCCCATTCATCCTTAACGTGACTCACGACCCTTTTCAGGATCCAACTTAAAACACATCAATTCCCATGATGTAATTCCTCTATCAAGTCGTGGATTAGCGTAACCATAAATACTGAGTATAGACTTACACATATATTAATTCATATATTTATATACTCAATTTATGCTCTTTTAACTCCCAAACCCTATCTTTCCAAGCCACTGCATCAATTCGATGCTTAAACCTTATTTTAGTGGGAATCACAAAGCAACTTTTCATATTTCTTAAAAAAAAGACAAATTAGGTTTCTTCATAGCAAAGAATATAAAATCAGAAATTTCAACGATCTCATATGAAAACCAAATAGCAAAAGGAAGGATTTCGTTACCTAATCGAGCTCTCTCTCGCATATGCAATGCTTTTTTGTGTTTTGTTTTCAGAAAGGATGTTTTAAGTCACCTGAAAATATCGAATTTCATTTTCGTATCAAAAAACGCTAAGAACGTTTCAAGAACGCGAAGAACGAACGAAGAACACGAAGAACGCGAATAACACGACGAACACGAAGAATGCTAAGAACATATTTTCTCTTGAAATTTCAGCAGAAATTCCCCATATACGGGGTGATATTTCTAGGAAAAGTTCGGTAGAGTTTTCCCTTATATCGGGATATATTTCTCGGAAAATTTCAGCAGAGTTTTCCCTTATATCGAGACATATTTCAAAATAAAAACAAAAAGAGTTTCCTCTATAAAATCAATCGAGAGGAAAATAACAACGAAATTGAAAGAATATAATCAAACTACAAGCGATGGAGAATCGGTAGACACCACTCATCTTAAGTGAGTGAATGTGTGACGAATCACAAGGTTCACTGACGTGCACAGCTGCCCGCACCTAAGTAGTGTATTACACGTATTTCTCCATCAACTATAAAAGCGGAAAAGTAAGAACAATAAGAAATGGATAATCAGTAGGCACCACACATCTTAGGTGAGTGAATATGTGACGAATCATAGGGTTCACTGACGTGCACAGCCGCCCGCACCTAAGTAGGGTGTTACACAGATTTCTCCTTGAACCACAACAAGAAACGAATCGGAAAGAAAGATGAATCAAGAACAAAACTTGGAAGAAAATAGGATGGATTGAAAGCCTAGCTTATGAAGAAAACTAAGATAGGATCATACATTCCTCCTCCTCGTTCTCCCGTCAGCGCTTCGCTAGCGCTCTTTCCCCACCTCCCACTCCTCCTCCCGACCTCTCAACCCTAGCCTTTGGGTGGTGGTGGTAGTGGAAATTGTGGAGAATGAATAGCTTGGGGGTATTTATAGGCTCTTGAAAACCACTTATCATGGTTAGAAAACCATGATTTAGACCTTAACCATGGTTTAGCGGCCCATGGTTTTGGCCCATGATTTTGGCCAAAACTTATCCCAAACTTGGGGTTTAAGTTAGAACATTCTATATGATTCTAGATTCACTAATGGCGCTTAATTAACATTAATCGTGATTAACTTTCACTAATCGTGATTTAACTTTCACGATTTACGCTTATCTTTTGCTAACTATTGATTAGTGTTGCTAATGATCATTAGCAGTTTTCAATCCATCATTAGTTTCTTTAATCACAATTAATTAGTCTTATTGACAATCATTATGGGTTAATGACTTATTAACCCTCCTTACTTCTCTTTCTTCCGAAAATCATAACAAATCGAAATGAAGTCCGATTCATACGAAACAAATTCCGTTGGTTTTCTCTTGACGAGTCGGATCTTATGATATAGGATCCGAGAGATGCCAAATTCAAGGCTTTATACAACCACCCTGTCCCCCGTTGACCACCCTTCTTCCATGAGTCCTGAGATACCTGAGCAGAGGCCAACACAGATTTATGTTCACTTGACGGCACCTAAGTCAGGATCTTTTGCCTTTGTAGAGACCCATGAGATGGCCAATAGTGATAGACGAACCGATGGACAACCTTAAAGTTCTACTTTTGTTCTAGATCAGGGCGCCATCAACAATACCTTGTTATCCTCCCTAGAGACGATGCAGCGATAGATTCAGGATCAGGGAGCATTCATGGCAGAGGTCCGTCAGGAATTAGCACAGATGCGAGCCGACAAAGGAGAACCTCACTGAGCAGGCGGTGGAGAGATTCCAGATTTTGGAGGAGGATCAAACGGACACCCGGAGGATCAACCAGAGCCAGCTAGACAACCACGACCGATGAGGCATTTGCACAACCCTGCTGCAACTCTCACTCATCGATGGATTCAACTCCCTGAGATTCTGAGCTATTTCAAACTTCCCCCCAGACCATTCATATTTTGCCCAAGTTCCATTGGCTAGCCACCGAGGAGCCGCATCTTCACCTGCAGGAATTTGAGATGATCTGCAGCACAGTCCACGACAGATACGTGGATGAGGACACTATCAAGATGATAGCATTTCTTTTCTCCCTGACCGACATAGCAGCCTATTGGATAAAGCATTTGGGGAGATATATTACAACTTGGGATCAACTCCGGACCGAGTACTTGAACAAGTACTATCCACTCAGCCAGACCAAAGCGGCACGAGCTCTAATAAACAACTTTTCCATGATCCCCAATGAGCAATTTAATGAGGCGTGGATCGATTTCGTGAGATCATCAACCAGTGTCCACACCATGACATATCCAAGCCCAATCTTGTCCAGAGCTTCTTTTGTGGGCTGACACCAGAGCTGTAGGGGCTTCTCAATGCTTTTTGTGGGGGTTCATATTTCGCCATAGATGAAGACCAAGTCTGAGCTATCTATGAGGAGATGGTTGAAACCTACACAGTGATGTCCCAGACCAGACTCTATGCTCAGGGAAAGCCCCACCCCATGTCATGTCCTATCAGAGGATATCACGGGTTGATGCGGGTCCACCCATTTCTTCATCAGCAGCAGCGACATCACAGGTAGAATCTTCAGCCACTGACATGGGTATTATCAGTGAGAAGTTGGATTGCATAGAGATAATAGAGAAGATGCAGTGCCAGGGCATGACACAAATAGACCAATTGGCACAGACTCTTAGTGACCTGAATACCGACATCTTATGTCTCCAGGAGGCACATACAGCTTCTCAGCCTCGTCCCAGGTCACGGGCTGATCCGAGTAGTAGCTTCTCCCAGCACTCTACCCAATACTGCCAGGTTCACCACATTCAGGCAGAGCCGGTTCAGCAGTTGCATCAGCACTACTCTAAGCCACCACCATCTCAGGACACTCGGATAATGGTGTATCAGCAAGATCAACCCCTGGAAGTTCTTCCCCCTTTCCAGTACGATCAGGAGCCGTTGATGGAAGTCAATGGGATTTGGTATGACTAGTAGTAGCGAGGGATCCATCGAGATCATCTCAAATTCAGGTGGTCTACTGGAGGCACCTCGTCCCAGCAGCAACCTCCAGCTCAGGGTGGACAGAACAACCAGCAGCAGCAGCCCCATTACTCCCAGCAGTAGCAGCACTTCCAGTAGGGTCCTCGTCCCTACCATCAGGGACAACAGTGGAGGCAACAACATCAGCCTCAGCAGTATTCTCAGTCTCCTCCTCATTTCTAGCGAGTCAACCCATCTGGTTCTCATGCACCTGTTTATGAGAACCCAGCCCTTGATGACCTCGCCCGCTTACTCACTGACCAGCATGCATCCTTCCGGCGAGAGATGGATGAGTTCCTGTAGGAAATGAGGGAGATAATCAAGGACAAAGCTACCATACCCGCTCAGATTGAACCTAACCCGAACAATCTAAAGAGGAAATCTGAGCAGGTACAGTTTATAGAGACCGCCACTCCTAGTGATGTTTTGAATGATATTTCCTCCTACATATTTGATGCTGAATTTGTAACACTTAGGAGCCGTAGGATGCCAGCCGTCGATGTCTCATCTGAGCGACAACCCCATGATGATCCCAGAGCATCAGACGAGGAGGATAACGATGCTGATGCCGTTGATGATGTTGATGATGGTGGTGCTGACGCCACCAAGGATGATGATCTAACCGATGGTACTGAGGCCGTCATTTCTCCTGTTGCAGACGGTAGTACCGAAGCCACCAAATTACCAGATGCTGAGCCAGAGCACGGTGCTGATGCCGCGAAGATAGATGCCGTGGGTGGTACTGATGCCACCATTTCTATTCCAGTTGTGTTTCCTCCTGTGTTTGCACCTCAGGACAATATCAAAAACACTAAAAAAATGAATAAAGGAAAGGTTTCTTCATCTACTCCGAGTCCATATCTGTTGCATGATAACTCTTGTATGGGCTCCATTCCTTCTCAACAACAGGAACCTCTTCCTGACCCTCTATCTGAGGAGGGTCCAGCTATCCCCTTCCCTCAAGCACTCCGCTTGGGGCAGGGGAAGAAAACATAAAATACAAAAAAAATCACAGCAGTTAGAGTTCAACCAGCAGATGATTGACAGATTCCATATCCAACTGACTCTACAGGAGGCACTAGATCACATCCCTCTCTTCCAGAAGCACTTGAGAGAGAAGACCACTGTACATAGGAAGAAGAGGAATCGTAATGCAGAAATCCATGTGCTTACCCGTGCCACTTGCTTCTCTATACAGAACCAATTGCCAACCAAAAGACCTGATGCGGGAGCTCCATATGTCAGATGCCACAATCATGAGCAGCAATTCGATCGTACTCTATTGGACATTGGTTCTTCGATTAACCTTCTCCCGGCTGCCTTACTCGATCGATTTGAGTTTGGCCCTCTTAGATAGAGCATGACGATCCTTCAGGTTGTTGATAGACCTGTTAAGAGGCCGAAGGGGTTACTTAAGGACGTTGTCGTCACAATTCAGGACCTGAAATTCCCCGTGGACTTTGTTGTATTGGACATGGATATCCCTGAACGTGTGATCGATGCCCCCATCATTTTAGGAAGACCTTTCTTGACCACAGCCAAGGCGGTGTCCGACCATGATAGTGGGAAGGTATACTTTCGCATCGAGGGTGAAGTGTACAAATAGAGACGATCGAGGAGACCATAGCTAGAGATTCAGAGTGCTCAAATCAGATGACCAACTCAGAGAATATGGCATATGTAGAGCTAGACATCCACCAGGAGTGTGACTTTGTGATCACAGATGATGAAGCAGTTTGGGCAGATCCCGCATCATGAGCTCTTGCAACATCTTCAGACAGTGTAGATTCACAGATCATGGCAGATGAGAGTTCGGAGAGCACACTCATGGCACATGATACAATAGAGGATGTTTATCATGAGTAGGATAGTGAAAAGCGAGAAAGCGAGAGCCGCTAAATAGTGGTCTGACAAATCAGACTCACTGTCGCTGATGGGACTACTCAAGCCTCTTCGTTCTTCAACAATCAACCCACACAATCAATCAAGGAATGAATAGCAAGGATTAAAATTTATTATACCCTACTAAAAATGTACAATGGCAAGCAAGTTGGGGTCGAACTCAGGAAGCAAGGGTGTAGAGCAGAGATAAAAATCCAAACCTAGGTCTAATGAACCACTTAGCCAATCTACCTTTTTTGTGGGTTTTGTAATTTTTATTATTTTTTTATTTAATTTTAAATTTTGTATTTTGGTTTTTGATTTTCTGATTTTTATAATTTTAATTTATATATTTTTTATTTTCTTTTTCAATATTGGAAAATAAAGACAATGTAGTAAAAGAGGTGATAAAATATTTATAAAAATATGCAAAAAAATCAGAAATTCAGAGATAAAATCTTTTTGGTCTTTTTATATTTTTCTACTGTTTTTGTGATTTTTGGTTAATTTTCAGATTGTTTTTGGTATTTTTAAATAATATGAAGCAAAACAGTGAATAAAAGGCTGGCTGTGAGCAAAATGGGAATTAAAAATAACAAACAGTCACAAAAATTTTGCAAACTAATTTTAAAATAAAGACAATAACAACAGGAAACCACAGAACTTAAGTTTACAATTTTTAGAGTTTTCTGCTATTTTCTAGAATTTTTTGAAGTTTTAAAGTGTTTTTAAATTTTTAAGGTTTTTCTTTTGAGATTTTTAGTGAATTTTGGATTGAAATAAAGCAGGTCAAAACACACAACAGAGAATATTTTTGGAATTTTTTAAGACCTTTTAATATTTTTTGGTATTTTCTAAGCTAGACAGTGCTGAAACAACATGTTTTTGATTTTTTATAAATATAAAAATACAATAAAATTAAAAACTAAAAATATGGCGCAAAAGTAGAAGCAAACAGGAGCTTAAACCTGTTTTTTGGGAATTTTTAGCAATTAAATGAGGCGTGAAATAAATAGATTAAGCACGCAAAAATCCTAAGCCTAGCAGGGGTATAAATGCAATTATCGAAACAACCAGGGGCTTAGGTGCAATTTTCGCCAAGAAGACAGGCGCAAAACACGTGATATAACATTCACAGGGGCATATTTGTAAATATCAAAAGGCGGCAGGGCAGACATGCAATTAACCCACAAACATATTTAAGTAACCACGCACAGGGGTATAACTGCAAATAATTAAAAGTTCGGGATAACTAGTGCAAAATGCCCAAAAAGCACGCGCCACAGTCACGTGAGGTGACGTGGTGTGGACCTAAGTGCAAATAATGAAAGTGTGAGGGCCTAAGTGCAAATATTACAAAACTTTTTAAACTTCAGACGAAAGTTTTTAGACTAAAAAGTAAATGCAAAAAGTCGTGGGTTGAAGATGCAAAATACCCATGGGCTCGATCGTGCGGCCGATGGCGTTTCACTAATCCACGTGGCGCGCATCTGACGGTGCGTACCCCTTTGTCCTGGGCGGCTGAGATTAGATCTTGAAGGATCGATCGGACGGCTGGGGGCACTTGATGATCGGACGGCGTACGTGGCGTCTGAAGGTGGCCTCTGATCCAACGGCAGGGGGGGGGGTCACGAAGAACACCTCCTCGGCGAGCTTCGATCGGCGATTGCGGCCGACACACGGCCGCTCCAGCCCCCGGATCAAGGGCAAAAGGATCCTGGGGCACTTCCGCGTCAGATGGTGGCCTCCAGCGAAGCGGAGGCGGCGTGGAGTGTCCGGACGAGGAAGGTGACCTGGGCGGCTGTTCCTGGAGCTTCGATGGTCGAGGGATCCTTCTCTGGGGCCCGGACCTGAAATGTTAAGTGCACAAAACCCAGGAGAACAAAATGGTGGGGTCTGATGGGTCAAATGAGGCGACAGGTGGTGCGGGCGAAGAGCTCCGGCGAGCGGCGGAGAAGGAAGCTCGGTCGACTCGATCTGGGCGAGATCGAGGTGAATGGAGGGGTGATGCGTGATGACTGAGCGACGAGGAAGAGAAAGGAGGGGGTCTGAGGTCGAGTCTAGGCGTTGAGTGATCGGAAATGATGGGCGGAGCTCAGCTCCGCCGTGGGTTTGATCAACGATTCACGGCGATTGGGTGAACGACAAGCAAAACTGTTATTGATCTAACCTAATCTACGCTACAGCTACAAGAAAAGGGAAAAAGAAGAGGGAGAGGCTCACCAGAGACGATGGGTTGCGAGGCACGGCAGAGCTCCGACGAGGGGTTGAATCACTTCGATTCTACACCAAACAACTCGAACCCCGGGTCGATTCGACTCCTCCTGTCACTAGGAGCACGAAGAGGTAGGGGTTTTCGATTAAAAATGGCGGAAGAAGGATTAAAATTCAAATTGAAGTCGGGGGCTCTCTTTTGTAGGGTTGACGGGTGGCGTGGAAGACGAGGGTTGAAACGCCTCGATTAGTGGTCTTCAGCCCCAGATTTCACTAGGGCGTGAATCACCATTGATCGAGGAGCAAAAATGCACGAGGCATCGTCATGGATTGGTGCAAGGTAGAGCCTAGAAAAATGCGAGAAGAAGAGACGAAAGAGACTATGACAAGTTTGAAGGAGAAGGTCAGACAGTTGACCTAGGTCAACTGTCAGACCAACCTGGTTGGTCCACGCGGACCAACCAGGAAAAATCCCCACAAAATGAGTTCAAAATTCGAAATAAAATAGTAACTTATTTTATTTAATTATGATTACAAAATAAAAAATGCTTGTAATTTAATAAATTATTTTTTGGTAATTTTTATTTATTTTTATTGGGTGTATTTTTACAAGTTTGCATTCATACCCCTATGTAGGTATATTATTCTATATATTGTATTGTCTTATTTTTTATTTTGTATTTTTAATTTCTTTAATTTTGTTTATTAATTTATATAATTACAAAGTATTTTTATACACTTAAATATATTTTTATTTTATTTTTATGAGATGTTTTGTATGTTTAATAAAATATAAGAGTGTTTTGTATAGGTATAGGTATAGGCGGTATACCTATGTATTCTTTATACAAGTATTTTTATTTTGTATTTTTCTTTGCATTTTTATTCTAGTTTTAATGCACATAATTATTATAAGTAATATTTACAGCATTATAAAAATATAAAAGTATAACAATGATAAATAAATAATAAATTGAATATTTTAATCTGTACAATGTACAATGTGGGTCCAAAACTCAACTTTCAAACCGTAGCTCCGCCAAATGCGAAACTACCGCCATTAAATAGCTTATTTTCTTCTATATACAATTAAAGGTGAGTTTGATGCATTTGGAGTTTTCGTTTGTGAGATACGGGTCTGGGAAGTTGGGATTCTGGATTTTTATTCAGGACATAACTTTTTATCTGTACATTATTTTTCTTTGAAATAAATTTTGTATTTTTCTTTATTTTATTATATACAACTTTCATGTACAAAGTTTCTTTATTTGATGTATAAAAGTGGATCCAAAAATAGGTCCCAAAGTGAATAAAGAATGGATAGAATGTATAGGTATTTTACCCTTATCTCCCCCTACTTTATTCCTTGTCGACCTATTCATCAAGATGCCTAGGTCTCGGGGTTTTGGGTCATAAAATATTTACAATATTTTATTCTTTTTCCTATAATTTTGGCCTTAATTACAGCATTTTATACACTATGTAGATGCACATGCATGAATGCTAAGATGATGATATTAATGCTATTTACAGGCATTTGCTAGGGTTTTTGGTGCCAAAATGATAGAATAAAGATGGTGAATTGTGGATTTATCATCCCCCTATACTTTACCTTTGCTAGTCCCTAGCAAACACTTATGCAATAAGTGCAAAAAGGAAAAGAAAGAAAAGAAAAAGAAGAACTTGGATTTAGTTTAATTATCAAACTTGTCTTTGCAAAATCAAAGTTTGGAGCTTAAGTAGGACCTTTGGAATTTTAGTGCGGGCGAAACCTTAATGAGAACCAAATTTGAAATACAACAGTCCTCGAGAATCCCAAAACTCTGTCCAAGTCTCCTCAATAGCCAGGTCAGAAATACTTCAACTCATACGCAAACTCTTACGACTATGAATATGACTCGTACAGTGTAAGTGATGGTGGCTCTCCCCAATTAGAATGATAAAGGAACTGACTTCTCCAGTACGACAACCCAATGATTCCCCAATCCAGCAACTCCATCCTCGAGGAGCGGGGTATTCCCTTCTAAGTTCAAGTGGCAACCAGATCAAGAGGAGGGGGTGAAGAGAAGAATGGACGGTAGCCAGTGTAGCTACCTATCCTGGGATGCAAGACCAGTGTAGTCAAGTCATCCTGCTGCAGGCTCACATATTTGACTTTGGAACTCAAGCTTGCTTATTGACTTTGTACATACTTTGCAGGCTTTTTATTTTTGTACATGCCTGAACTTCTTCTTTTTTTAATACTATATACAACAGCATTTACATAAGGAGTTTTTCCTCTTGAGCCTAGTAGACTATCCCTCTTTTGAAGCTTTATCGCAACCCACAACCTCCTGTCTTTAGACTTCCTAATCACTGGACGGGTTGGGGTGCACTTCCCTCCCTAGAGGAGGACAAATGTTTCCACTTGTGTGTGTCTCATATCGGCAAATCCAATCCCCTCACTACTCCAACTGAGCTGAGCCATGTGAAAGGTGCAAGTGTCCAAGTTAGGTCATTATCAACAAGAATCGTGCGTGTGCTCCGAAATACTCTACTTAGGCAGTCAAGAATCCATTGAACTAAGTCTCGTGATCCTCAAAGAATTAAGTCAACTAGACCTGAAGTACCTCAAACCCAGTTCCTATAAGGTTCCTGTTATTAGGTAGATTTCAAGGTCCAATCAAGCTCCAATCTTCAGATTTTACTTAGACTTGTTCAACTATCAAACTCAATCCGAAAAAATGCTCATGCTATGCAAAATGCAGGAAATATTTTTGTGATGCAATTTTCAAAGATTTTGAACTTTTTATGGATTTTTGAAAAGATGATGCATGTATATGCAGATGCAATTTTTTTTGTATTTTTCAAAGCAATTTTTCAAATGTTTTTGGATTTTACTTTTGCAAATATTTTTGGGATTTTTGAAAACAAAAAGTTTTTGGCTGAAAACTAGGATAAAATATGTACACGGGAGTGCTTCTTATATATACAAGAAGTGGATTTTAAGCATTTACAAGGGTAAGTGGTCAATTTTATAAGTATATATAGATAGTGGATTTTTGGTGTGATGTAAAAATTCCTCAAAGTTATTTGACACAAACTTTTCACACAATTTTTGAAAACCATAGTCCAAAATAGTTTTTACAAACATTTTTGCAAACATGTACACACATTTGAAAATCATTTTGTAAAGGTTTTCAAAACAGTATAGATAGATTTTTCAAAATATTTTTGCAACCATTTTTCAAACCATTTGCAAATCATTTTTCAAACATTTTATTTCACACAAAGAAAATAGAGTTTTACAAACGACACAATTTTACACAGGTTGAAAGCATGTAACAAAATGTTTTCAAAATAGTTTTCAATAAATGTTCACAAAGATTTTCAAACTATTTTTCAACATTTTGCAAAAAAAAACATTTTCACCTGATTTATTAATCAGTAAATACAAAAAGAATTTGTGGAATAACCACATCTTTTTATTAAGGATTTTTAATGAATTTTAAAGAATTTTTAGCCATATTTATTAAGAAAATACGAAAGTACGGGTTATGGCTAAAGTATATACGCAGTATATACGACCCCCCTATACTTAGCTTGAGCTATGTCCTCATAGATCGAAGAGAAAAGAGAAGACATAACTCGTACTAAGTATAGACAAGTCTAAAGAATAAATAAACGAACCAATGAGAAGTTGACCGTCCCCCTATACTTAGGATCAAGTAATCCTAAGTATAGTAGACTGTACACAAAGCAGGGAGGGTTAAGGGTGGGAAATGAACAGATCGTACTCAGATTGTCTCCCCCTATACTTAGGGTAAGGTATCCCTAAGTATAGACAAGAAGAGGAGACAATGGAGAGGATCGCAAAGAATAGAAGAAATCGGGGTGCACACCCCCCCTATACTTAGGACAAAGTACGTCCTATGTATAGAAAAATGTCTACAAGAGGCGACACCTTTTTGATAGATAAAGTAAATAGAAGAGGAAAAGAAGAAAAGAAGAAAAGACGAAAAGGGATGAAAGTGGATATGCGCAACTCAGGATGCGCATCCCCCCTATACTTAGGATAGAGTACATCCTAAGTGTAGCAATGATGAAAGGGATGGCATCAATTCGGTAGAAGAGGATAAAAGACATTGAAAAGAAGAAAAGAAGAAAAAGAAAAGACGAAAAATCATTCAAAAATGTTTTGGTGTGCTTTGCTTTTCTCTGCTTCTTTGGAGATATTCAGCTCATCCTCATAGATTACTTGAACTGAGTCAACGACAACCATGAATGTATCATGTTCAAGTTATGGCTTCAGAAGCTGTCCATTGACTACAAATGACTGTGTGTCAGCTGACAGATTGGATATCAATACACTTCCGTTGTCACGCACCTGCCTAACCAAAAACGACCCAGTCCATTTGCTCTTCAATTTGCCTGGAAAGATCTTTAATTTTGCATCGAACAACCACACCTTCTGACCTGGATCAAAGTACTTGCGACGGATATGCTTGTTAGGCTTTTTTTAACCTTCTCCTTGTACATCAGGCTGTTGTCATATGCGTAATCTCTGAATTCCAGTAATCTGTTCAGATCCAGTTTTCTGTTCTTTCCTGCTTGCTTAGAGTCCAAATTACAGATGTTAATGGCCCACAAAGATTTGTGAATAAGTTCAACGGGCAGATGACATGGCTTGCCATACACAAGGCGGTAGGGAGACATTCCCAAATGTGACTTGTACGCTGTTCTATAAGCCCAAAGAACAGAATCAAGCAGTTGAGACCAGTTCTTGCGATCCGGACGCACAAGCTTCTGTAAGATTGTCTTGATCTCCCTTTTTGAACATTCAGCTAAGCCATTGGACTGCGGGTGGTAGGGTGAAGCAACACGATGTTCAATGTAGAATTCTTGGGTCAGCTTCTTCACCTCTCTGTTTATGAAATGGCTACCCCGTCAGATATGAGAATCTTGGGGATCCCGAACCGTGCTATGATGTGATCTCTCAGGAATCGACAGACAGTCCTACTGTCGGCGGCTCGGGCGGGGATAGCCTCCACCCATTGACTGACATAATCGACAGCAAGCAGAATATATTCATAACCCTGACTGTTGGGAAACTGGCCCATGAAGTCAATGCCCCATGCGTCAAAGACGTCTGAGATCTGAATGTATTTTAGAGGCATTGTGTCTCTCATTCCTATGGTTCCGCCCATCTTTTGGCAGTCAGTGCAACATTTGACATACTCATCTGCATCTTTGAATAATGAAGGCCACCAGGGGCCACTTTGAAGAACTTTCGCTGTCGTTCATTTCCCTGAATGATGTCCTTCAGAATCCTGATCGTGACATAAGGCGAGGACACTTGGAACTTCCTCCTGAGGAATACACCTTCTCCAGATACAATCTGCTCCCTCACGAAACAGATACGGGTCTTCCCACTGGTAGAAATGGATTTTAGACAAGAACCTGTCTATTTCAATTTAGGCCAGTCCTGTGGGATTTTCTTGGCAACTAGATAGTTCACGATGTCCGCATACCAAGGAAGTGAGGTGACAGACAGAATTGACTCATCTGGGAAGGTCTCTGTGATCGGCTGCAGGTTCAGTTCAGGAGACTTTGGTTTAGGAAGCCTTGACAGATGATCGGCCACTACATTCTTTACCCCAGGTTTATCTCTGATTTCCAAGTCAAACTCCTGGAGGAGAAGGATCCACCGGATGAGACGTGGTTTGGCATCCTTCTTCTGCTGTAGATACCGAATGGCCGAATGATCAGTGTAAATGATTACTTTGGACCCAAGGAGATAAGATCTGAACTTTTCCAAAGCAAAGACTACCGCTAGCAGCTCCTTTTCAGTGACAGTGTAGTTTCTCTGGGATTCATCGAGCATTCGGCTAGCGTAGTGAATCGCAAATGGCACATTATCTTTCCTCTGTCCCAGTACAGTCCCGATGGAATAATCTGACGCGTCGGTCATAATCTCGAAAGGCTGAGTCCAAATCGGTGGCTGTAAGATAGGGGCCTGTGTGATGAGCTCTTTCAACTGATTAAAGGCAAGGAGCACACGATCATCTACAATGAATTCATTGTCCTTGCCGAGCAACTCAGTCAACGGTCTGGCCAGTTTACTGAAATCTTTGATGAAACGTCGGTAAAAACCGACATGGCCCAAGAATGACTGGAGTTGCTTGATGTTTGTAGGTGGCTCAAGTTTGGAAATTACATCCACCTTGGCTGGGTCAACCTCCATGCCACGTTTAGAAACAACGTGACCCAGCACGATTCCTTCAGTCACCATGAAATTGCTCTTCTCCCAAGAGAGCACTAGATTGACTTCGCAGCACCTCCGTAAGACTCGGTCTAGATAGTCCAGACATTGATCAAATGAATCCCCATAGACCGAAAAATCGTCCATAAAGACCTCGAGAAAGTTGCCCACCATATCAGTAAAGACTGCAAGCATACACCTCTGAAATGTGGCTGGGGCGTTGCAAAGCCCGAACGACATCCGTCTGAAGGCATATGGGCCAAAAGGACAGGTGAACGTGGTCTTCTCTTGATCTTCAGGAGCAATAGCAACTTGATTATACCCAGAGTATCCATCCAAGAAGCAGAAGTATTCCTTCGCGGCCAATCTCTCCAAGATCTGGTCGATGAAGGGTAGAGAAAAGTGGTCCTTCTTGGTGGCGAGGTTAAGTCTTCTGTAATCCATGCACACTCGCCAAGAAGTGGGTACTCTGGTAACGATCTCCTCTCCTTTGTCATTCTTCACAATGGTGATCCCTGATTTCTTGGGAACAACATGCAGCGGGCTCACCCATTTGCTGTCGGAGATGGGATAGATAAATCCCGCATCGCACCATTTCTGGATCTCTTTCATAACAACCTCCCGCAGGTTCGGATTTAATCTTCTCTGCAGTTCTCGAGAGGGCCTGCAATCTTCTTCCAGAAAGATGCGGTGTGAGCAAAGTGACGGATTGATCCCATGGAGATCAGAAGTTCGCCAACCTATCGCCTTGCGGTTGCGTTCAAGAACCTCCATCAGACGAGATTCTTGGTCTTCGGTCAGGTGGGCATTGATAATGACCGGGTGCATATTAGGTTCTCCCGCAAGGAAGGCATACTTCATGTTGGAGGGCAAAGTTTTTAGCTCTGGCGGAGTCTGAGCTGCTTCCGTGGTGACTTCAGCTATCAGTGCAGGTGGTGATTCAGTCCTCTGTTCGGTGTCTACCATGATCTGCGTTGTTTCATCTCGCAGATCCTGACAGAATTCCTCAATAATTTCTTCTTCATTCAAGGATTCTTCAGATTTCAGCTCTTAGTTCTGAAGGCACATTACTTCCACGGCAGTCTCTTGCAGCACATCAGCGAGTTCCTCGTCCTGATTGATAAGGGGAAATTCGACCGCAGTCTCCACTCCCTCCTCAGGGCAGAGGAGTTCATGGATATCATTGTCATCCAGAAATAAGTTGGTGTCTTGAATCTCCGCTAGAAAGTCGCAGTCGTCAGCGTACTCAATCACTCTTGCACATGAAGTAGATGTCTCCTCGGTGGGTGTTCCTTCGGACAGGGTCTCAACTCGGATAATTTCATTGCCAGCTCCAAAAGTGATTTCTCCCATCCCATAATTCACCACTGCGTTTGATGTCCGCAGAAATGGTCTTCCGAGTATGATCGGGGTAAGGAGCAACGGAGCGGGGACGTCCATATCTAAGACCACAAAATCGGCCGGGAATGACTTTCCCTGAACCGTGACAATCACGTCCTCCAACAGGCCCCTAGGCCGCTTGATTGACTTATCTGCAAACTGCAGAATCATCTTTGTAGGCTTGAGCGGTTCTAATATGAACTCCGTGAGTAGTGAGGCTGGCATCAAATTGACAGATGATCCACTGTCGAGAAGTGTTCGCTCGAATTCCTGATCAAACATCTGGCAACGTACAAGAGGCGCTCCCATATCTAGGTTTTTATCTGGGAGGTTGCTGATGGTGTTAATTGTGGCCATTGTGAGAATGTGTTTTTCGGACTTGCCACCTTTGCTTCTAGAATTGTGGGGGTTCGGCCTGCGCTTGGTCGTGCATGCCTCTTTCAATCCTTTCTTTACGACGGGCATGTACTCAAGAGCTTTCATTAATAGCATATTCAGCACCAAATTCTGAATGATTTCTATGATAGCAGGATCAGACAAGGCATTTTTCAAAATTTTCATTTTTTGTGTTTTTTCATTGCTTCAGGAAAAGGAATATTTACAAACTCTTCACCCATATCATTCAAAATAGTGTCCATATTGTTGTTTACAGGTAGATGACAAAAAGGAATGGATTCATCTACAATTTGCGGACCAAAAATGACAGGCTCGGCTTCAGGTGCTGGCGTTGGACTTGCTGCAGGTGCGGTGCCCCTCCTATCAGGAACTGGCTGTAAGGCAGGTGCAGGCGTCTCCAATGCTGGCTGATCTCCACCGAGATTGTTGCTATCTTTTTGTGTTTTTCTGTTTTCTTCATTTTTTGTGGTTTTCTGGATGCTGGTGCTGCTCCCAAAATGCTGGCTATCCCTGGTGTTGGCTGGACTGACGATTCCCCGTCAGATGCAATATGCTTTCCCTTCGCCATCGCCGATGGCTGGAGTTTCCTACCGCTCCTGAGAGTAACAACGTTAGATAAAAAACAATTAATTTCACCTGATTCGGGTTGGACACTGCCGGCTACCTGCTCCTTGCGTCGGAAATTGTTAGGGTTAGCTTCGACCTGGGCTGGTATGACGGTTTTGGCTGCCGTCAGGTCGTCGATCTTCTGGTTCATCTCAGCCATATTCTTCATTAGTTGCTCTAAACAGGCTAAAGCCGGATTGACTGGCACAATCTCAGAGGAGTCCCCCTGCTGGGGTCTAGAATGCTGATAGGGTTGCTGAGATTGCGACTGATGACCTTGTGAAAATTGCTGAGGCGGAGGGTTGGAGGAGTACTGTGAGTTGTGTTGATTGTATTGAGCAACTGGTTGCTGGTGATATCCCTGTCCGCGATATCCGGACTGCTGAGGACCGTGCTGGTAATTCTGCCTCCAAGTGTTCCCATATGATGGAGGCTGGTACTGGTAAGACTGCTGGAAGGGTCTCCCACCCTGCTGCTGCTGCTGATAGGGCATGTTGCCCATGTTCTGACCCTGAGAATGTCCCTGAGGACGGGTCAGCTGCGCTTCATTATTCCATATGCCATTGATTTCCTGAATCAGTGGCGGGGGTGGAGAGAACTGCTCGGAGTACGCTGACTGGGGCTCTGGTTAATATACAACCATCTGTGTTTGGGGCTGTGGGGGCTGCTCCGGGGCCTGCACGTAGTACACGTGCTGGACCGGTTGGGGCTGCTGTGGAGTCGGCTGAGGGTGTTGCTGCATGGTGGGCTCCTTCTTCTCAGCACTCGGCTCTGCAGAGGTAGACACAGAGGTGCACATGTTGGCGTTCAATGCTCGAACGAGCTGCTCCAGCTGCTGGTAGATCTGGTCGAGCTTCTCCAGACCTTGGGTCCTCTTTTCAATGACTGCCAGTTTTTCGAGGTCCTGTGACCTCTTCTCAATGATGTCCACCTTGGACAAGTGGCTCCCAATGATGCTCAGGTTGGAGCTCTCATCCTTGTCCTCGGTGTGAGAAGCCATATTAACTGGTTTGCTGATGGCGGTTGGTGTCTTCATGTAGATTCTGGACGAGGATTGGGCTGCTTCTCCCTCAGCCATTTCTTCGAAGACGTTCCACACCACGTCCTCGTCCTTGTTGAAATGTGAACCGCTGCAAGCTACATCTACATGCTTTTGGCTCTCAAATGATAGCCCTCCAAAGAAGTGTTGCACGAGACTGGTCTTTGGAATGTCATGGTGGGGGCACTTCTCCTGCAGATCTTTAAATCTCTCCCACGCTTCATGAATGGTCTCGTGGGGCTGCTGGCAGAAACTGGAGATCCGGGCACGCATCTGATTTAATCTCCCGAGAGGATATAATTTATGGAGAAAGGCAGATTTCAATTCCTCCCAGGTTGTGACGACCTTCCCAAGATGGTCAACCCAATAAAGGGCCTTGTCTTGAAGGCTGAAGGGAAACGCGGTCATCTTGACTACATCCAGAGGGATTCCGGGGTAATGAGTAGTGGAACAGATGCGGCCAAACTTCTTGAGAAAAATGTATGGTTCTTCAGTGGTGTTCCCATGGAAAGTGGGAAGCAATGACAGAAATTGCGGCTTCAACTCGAAGTGAGCATGCATACGTGGAACTTGAATCCACTCAGTGATGCGCCCTGCTCCTGGGTTGTATGTCTCCTTAAGTGTGGGCTTGGGCTGCGATGGATCCTCTTCTGCTGCTTCATATTCGGGTCCCACTGAAAACTCATCATTGACTTCATGGAAATTAGGATCGAGTTCGGGTCATCCTCTTGTCGACCGTCTCTCGCATCGGCCCTCCTCCTCAGATCGTTCAGCATGTCCTAGAAGGCTGTCTGTGCCAGGGCCTGATTAGTCAACTGCTGTTGAATGGCTTGGATGGAAGCCAGCAGCTGACTGTTAACCTCGCCCTGCGTGGTATATTGTCCTTCCCCTTTATTGACCTCAGGTTCCTGCTGGGGCTATGGTCCTTTTCCTCTCCCACCTGCCTTCTCAGACTGCACTTGAATCTCTGACTCTTGATCGGGTGGAGGATCTGCATGACGGAGTAAACCCTGATCAGTATCTTCCTCAGCACCTGCTGTTGAGATGAATCTGGGATTAAGGTCAATCCCATAATGTTGTGAATGGAGCATATGATATTGACTGAAATCGACTTCCATCCACAAGGGGTTATTTCGGGGACAAGAGTAATCCCGGTTTATTGGAAGGGGAAGAGCTAGTTCGGGTTGCGAGTCCATCCCGAATAGCGGATTAATTGGAGAAAGACAAGTATTGAAAGAGGCGAGAATAGGGGAGTCCAAGGAGACATTCGCAAGATCCGAATTAACTCTTCGGAGATCACCCCTCTTTTTTGAAGATGTTGCCGGCACAGAATCGATGTGGGCGTCGACGAGGTCCCGACTAAACCATCTGTGTGACGACATCTGGAAAAGATCAAGAGGAAAGGATGTTGGATGAAGAGCACGAGGGTAAACCAGAAATAAAGAGGATTGCAAGACAGTAGAAGGCTCACAATGAGCAAGGGTCAAATAGAAGAGGAACAAAATTTGCGCAAAGGCGCGATATTTTTGATCTTTGACCTAAATGTAACTAGCAACCAAACACAAGACAAGGGAGTTCACCAACTCAACACATGAAGCCGTGAAGGTTCGGCTTTTATCTTTGTAATTTTTATCTTGATTTTAGGAATTTTTCTTTCAACGAGTCCTTAGAGCACTACACCTATAGGAGCGAGAGCACTGCCGGAAAAGTATTCCCGTACTTGTCCTCCTCATGTGTAACCTGTAACTTGCGCTTTTTAAGGTCCTTGTAACCCTTCCTGGATCCCTACTCAGCCAAAGAAATAGAGGGAGGAAGCCGATAGGCGAAACTGATACTTCGGACCTCTCTCGCAACGGAATCACCCGTGAGCGTGTAAGATCCTACTCGGACGCAACCGGTAAGACAGACACACCCGTGAAGGCGTGGCCTATGCTCGGTACTTCGGACAGGGTCGATGCTCACACAATAGTGAGTCACCAATCGCGACCAAGCCCTACTCGACTACGTACGATAGTAGCGCTAATACTTCGGAAATCAAGGCGATACACAAGGCAGCCACAAGTTGGGTTTTTGGCTCTAATCCTTACGAAGCGCTCACCTCACTTGGAAGGAGACCTTCCCATGCAACCTGAAAACAAGTGAGGGTGTTACTCTCCCCAATCAATGAGTCCAATTACCAATTTTATTTAGGTCAAAGTTTTCTTAGCAGTCCCTTTTTTAAATTTTTTTGGTGTTATCGCTTCTTTTGAGTGAATTCAAACAAGTGCCTAACGATTTTGTGTTTTCTTTATCCTACTTTGTCCAAAATTAGAAGGAGAAAAGAGTCGGGAAAAGCCAATGCAAGTCAGCACCAAGATGGAAATCTCACCTTTGTGCCTGAATGATGGATGCAAAGATAGAGGACTTACAGCGACTCCCAGCTCTCTCCATGCGGGATGCAAAGTAGAATTTATAAACCTAATCTATATGCCGGTATGCAATGCGGAAATCGTCCTAAAATAGGCAACTGCTAGCGTGAAGAACCACAAGCTAATCACTCAACTCCAATCCTAAGGTCCGGTCTAGGCTCACCCCTCCTCTGCTCAACACACTTGAGTTTAGGAGAAAGCGCTTTACAGGGAGAGCTCGCGGCGCGCGGATCAAAGAAGAGTGACTTCGCTGTTTAATTAAACTAAGTCCAAGCACGATCTATAGGTGCATGCAATTGTTGTTAAGGTGTTTGGACCTAATCTAAGCGATCAAGCAATGCCTAAATCTAAGAGCTCAATCAACAAAAGAAATGAAAAAGAAAACAAACCAGAAAATGACAGTCGATAAAATACGAGAAAGCCGCGATGAGCCCCCGGGTGAACAAACACCCGGAAATTAGGCCCGAAGTGTTCAAGTGTCCAAGTCCTGTATTATTACAAATTAAACAAATAACTCTCTCTCACAAAAATAAAAGCACTATCTCTCTCTCTCTAGTTCTCCTGCTCTCTCTCCCCGCCGGCTAGGGTAGAATAGCCGGCTCCTCCTCCCAAGGTTGCACAGGATTCCCTAGGCGATCCTCCTCAGTCAACGGTCCCTCGCACGAAAACAAAAGAGATGTCAGACAGTTCCAAATAAATGATGCACAAGATACAAGTAATCAAAAATGGCTAAGTAAATAAAAGACCCAAAGGTACTCTACAAGCCGATGCTCCCCGACAACAACGCCATGTGAAAAGCGAGAAAGCGAGAGCCGCTAAATAGTGGTCTGACAAATCAGACTCACTGTCGCTGATGCGACTACTCAAGCCTCTTCGTTCTTCAACAATTAACCCACACAATCAATCAAGGAATGAATAGCAAGGATTAAAATTTATTATACCTTACTAAAAAATGTACAATGGCAAGCAAGTAGGGGTCGAACTCAGGAAGCAAGGGTGTAGAGCAGAGATAAAAATCCAAACCTAGGTCTAATGAACCACTTAGCCAATCTACCTTTTTTGTGGGTTTTGTAATTTTTATTATTTTTATTATTTAATTTTTAATTTTGTATTTTGGTTTTTGATTTTCTGATTTTATAATTTTATAATTTATATATTTTTTATTTTCTTTTTCAATATTGGAAAATAAAGACAATGTAGTAAAAGAGGTGATAAAATATTTATAAAAATATGCAAAAATAGTCAAAAATTCAGAGATAAAATCTGTTTGGTCTTTTTATATTTTTCTACTATTTTTGTGATTTTTAGTTAATTTTCAGATTGTTTTTGGCATTTTTAAATAATAAGATGAAGCAAAACAATGAATAAAAGGCTGGCTGTGAGCAAAATGGGAATTAAAAATAGCAAACAGTCACAAAAATTTTGCAAACTAATTTTAAAATAAAGACAATAACAACTGGAAACCACAGAACTTCAGTTTACAATTTTTAGAGTTTTCTACTATTTTCTAGAATTTTTTGAAGTTTTTAAGTGTTTTTGAATTTTTAAGGTTTTTCTTTTGAGATTTTTAGTGAATTTTGGATTGAAAATAAAGCAGGTCAAAACACACAACAGAGAATATTTTTGGAATTTTTTAAGACCTTTTAATATTTTTTGGTATTTTCTAAGCTAGACAGTGTTGAAACAACATGTTTTTGATTTTTAATAAATATAAAAATACAATAAAATTAAAAACTAAAAATATGGCGTAAAAGTAGAAGCAAATAGGAGCTTAAACCTATTTTTTGGGAATTTTTAACAATTAAATGAGGCGTGAAATAACTAGATTAAGCACGCAAAAATCCTATGCCTAGCAGGGGTATAAATGCAATTATCGAAACAACCAGGGGCTTAGGTGCAATTTTCGCCAAGAAGACACGCGCAAAACACGTGATATAACATTCACAGGGGCATATTTGTAAATATCAAAAGCCGGCAGGGCAGACATGCAATTAACCCACAAACATATTTAAGTAACCACGCACAGGGGTATAACTGCAAATAATTAAAAGTTCAGGATAACTAGTGCAAAATGCCCCAAAAGCACGCGCCACAGTCACGTGAGGTGACGTGGCGCGGACCTAAGTGCAAATAATGAAAGTGTGAGGGCCTAATTGCAAATATTACAAAACTTTTTAAACTTCAGACGAAAGTTTTTAGACTAAAAAGTAAATGCAAAAAGTCGTGGGTTTAAGATGCAAAATACCTACGGGCTCGATCATGCGGCCGATGGCGTTTCACTAATCCACGTGGCGCGCATCTGACGGTGCGTACCCCTTCGTCCTGGGCGGCTGAGATTAGATCTTCAAGGATCGATCGGACGACTGGGGGCGCTTGATGATCGGACGACGTACGTGGCGTCTGGAGGTGGCCTCTGATCCAACGGCAGGGGGGGTTCACGAAGAACACCTCCCCGGCGAGCTTTGATCGGCGATTGCGGCCGACACACGGCCGCTCCGGCCCCCGGATCAAGGGCAAAAGGATCCTGGGGCTCTTCTGCGTCAGATGGTGGCCTCCAGCGAAGCGGAGGCGGCGTGGAGTGTCCGGACGAGGAAGGCGACCTGGGCAGCTGTTCCTGGAGCTTCGATGGTCGAGGGAGCCTTCTCTGGGGCCCGGACCTGAAATGTTAAGTGCACAAAACCCAGGCGAACAAAATGGTGGGGTCTGATGGGTCAAATGAGGCGACATGTGGTGCGGGCGAAGAGCTCCGGCGAGCGGCGGAGAAGGAAGCTTGGTCGACTCGATCTGGGCGAGATCGAGGTGAATGGAGGGGTGTTGCGTGATGACTGAGCGACGGGGAAGAGAAAGGAGGGGGTCTGAGGTCGAGTCGAGGCGTTGAGTGATCGGAAATGATGGGCGGAGCTCAGCTCCGCCGTGGGTTTGATCAACAATTCATGGCGATTGGGTGAACGACAAGCAAAACTGCTACTGATCTAACCTAATCTACGCTACAGCTACAAGAAAAGGGAAAAAGAAGAGGGAGAGCCTCACCAGAGACGACGGGCTGCGAGGCGCGGCGGAGCTCCGGCGAGGGGTTGAATCACTTCGATTCTACACCAAACAACTCGAACCCCGGGTCGATTCGACTCCTCCTGTCACTAGGAGCACGAAGAGGTAGGGGTTTTCGATTGAAAATGGCGGAAGAAGGATTAAAATTCAAATTGAAGTCGGGGGCTCTCTTTTGTAGGGTTGACGGGTGGCGTGGAAGACGAGGGTTGAAACGCCTCGATCAGTGGTCCTCAGCCCCAGATTTCACTAGGGCGTGAATCACCATTGATCGAGGAGCAAAAATGCAGGAGGCATCGTCATGGATTGGTGCAAGGTAGAGCCTAGGAAAATGCGAGAAGAAGAGACAAAAGAGACTCTGACAAGTCTGAAGGAGAAGGTCAGACAGTTGACCTAGGTCAACTGTCAGACCAACCTGGTTGGTCCACGTGGACCAACCAGGAAAAATCCTCACAAAATGATTTCAAAATTTGAAATAAAATAGTAACTTATTTTATTTAATTATGGTTACAAAATAAAAAAATGCTTGTAATTTAATAAATTATTTTTTGGTAATTTTTATTTATTTTTATTTGGTGTATTTTTACAAGTTTGCATTCATTCCCCTATGTAGGTATATTATTCTATATATTGTATTCTCTTATTTTTTATTTTGTATTTTTAATTTCTTTAATTTTGTTTATTAATTTATATAATTACAAAGTATTTTTATACACTTAAATATATTTTTATTTTATTTTTCTAAGATGTTTTGTATGTTTAATAAAATATAAGAGTGTTTTGTATAGGTATAGGTATAGGCAGTATACCTATGTATTCTTTATACAAGTATTTTTATTTTGTATTTTCTTTGCATTTTTATTCTAGTTTTAATGCACATAATTATTATAAGTAATATTTACAACATTATAAAAATATAAAACTATAATAATAATAAATAAATAATAAATTGAATATTTTAATCTTTACAATGTACAATGTGGGTCCAAAACTCAACTTTCAAACCGTAGCTCCGCCAAATGCGAAACCACCGCCATTAAATAGCTTATTTTCTTCTATTTACAATTAAAGGTGAGTTTTATGCATTTGGAGTTTTCGTTTGTGAGATACGGGTCTGGGAAGTTGGGATTCTAGATTTTTATTCAGAACATAACTTTTTATCTGTACATTATTTTTCTTTGAAATCAATTTTATATTTTTCTTTATTTAAGTATCTACAACTCTCATGTACAAAGTTTATTTATTTGATGTATAAAAAGTGGAGCCAAAAATAGGTCCCAAAGTGAATAAAGAATGGATAGAATGTATAGGTATTTTACCCTTCTCCCCCTACTTTATTCCTTGTCGGCCTATTCATCAAGATGCCTAGGTCTCGGGGTTTTGGGTCATAAAATATTTACAATATTTTATTCTTTTTCTTTTCTTTATTTATTCTATAATTTTGGCCTTAATTACAACATTTTATACACTATGTAGATGCACATGCATGAATGCTAAAATGATGATATTAATGCTATTTACAAGCGTTTGCTAGGGTTTTTGGTGCCAAATGATAGAATAAAGATGATGAAATGTGGATTCATCATATAGCAAAGATGATTTTGTCTCATGCGCTTCAGATTCAGATTCCTCAGACACTGACATCGATTTTGACTGGCAGGAGTTTGATGAATATTTACCGTGTCTATTGCCTACAAAGTCGACAACTAGGGCAGAGAGTGAGCCAGGTCGTTTGACAGATATACCAGCAGATCCATCTTCATCCAATTTACCATTGCAGCAAGAGTTCTCACATACAGATCTGGTAGCATTCACTCAAACATTCCAAAAGGCATATTTACCAGCTCCCACTTGCCCAGAATTGAAGACCTTACCACAGAGCATGAAGTATCGATTCCTTGCAGGCGAGCCAGAAATGTTCCCAGTCGTTATCTCGACAGATTTGACTGAAGACCAAGAATCTCGTTTGATGGAGGTTCTTGAAAGAAACCGCAAGGCAATAGGATGTAGTGTAGCTGATCTCCAGGGGATAAGTCCGGCCCTGTGCTCCCACCACATTTATCTCGAAGAAGACGCCAAGCCCTCGCGTGAGTTCCAACGACATCTGAACCCGAATCTTCAAGAAGTGGTCATGAAGGAAATATCTAAGTGGTAGAGCACCGATTTTATCTACTCATCTCCGACTCCAAGTGGGTTAGTCCATTGCATGTGGTACCCAAGAAGATGGGTATCACCACAGATGTGAACGAGTATGGAGAGGAGATAGCTACCCGAGTACCCACTTCTTGGAGGGTTTGTGTGGACTACAGACGATTGAATCAAGCCACAAAGAAGGACCACTTCCCGCTACTATTCATAGATCAGATCATTAAGAGATTAGCTGGGAAGAGTTATTGCTGCTTTCTGGATGGGTATTCGGGATACAACCAGGTGGCCATAGCACCGAAGACCAAGAGAAAACAACTTTCACCTGTCTGTTTGGGATGTATGCTTTTAGACGGATGCCCTTTGGATTATGTAATGCTCCAGCTACATTCCAAAGGTGCATGTTCTCTATTTTCTCGGACATGGTTGGTGAATTTTTAGAGGTCTTCATGGATGACTTCTCAGTCTACGGTTACAGTTTTGATGCATGTCTTGATTAGCTAGACCGAGTACTTCAGCGCTGCATTGAGGTCAACTAAGTCTTATCTTGGGAGAAGAGTCACTTCATGGTGACTCAGTAGATGGTCCTTGTCCACATCATCTCCAACAAGGGCATGGAGGTCAACCCGACCAAGGTGGATATCATCAAGAAACTCAATCCACCGTCCAATTTATGACAGTTGCGGTCTTTTTTGGGGCATGTCAGTTTCTACCGACGCTTCATACAAGATTTCAGCAGGATTGCCCGGCAGCTCACGGATTTGTTGATAAAAGACACCGAATTCCTTATTGATTTGAGACTCTCCGACAACAGTCGTACGTCATTTGAGACTCTCAAGAATCTAGTTGTCGAGGCTCCTGTCCTTCAGCCACCTGATTGGTCTCTCCCATTCGAGATCATGACGTATGCTTCTGATTTTGCTGTAGGGGCTGTGCTGGGACAGAGGAGGGATAGAGCACCTTTTGCCATTCTTTACGCTAGTTGATATACCGCGACTCCATCCCTCTAATAATGCGGAATTAATATTCAATGGTCATTGCAGTCGGGCTGAACTAGGTCCATCAAAAACCATCTAAGTTGGATATGTCAAGGAAATCAGATGGTCATATTTTATTTTTTTACTTGGCAAGATACCAAGGTCGAACTCAGGGATACGAGCCTCTCTCGTGATTATTCAGATTTTTATTCATTAATTAAGTGTTAAATAGAGAGCAATAGATCAAACAATGTATGCACGAGACAATGCATTAAAACAAATATAAAACATGCATTTTTTTAATTATTTTTAATCATGCAATTAAATGCGAGAAATGCAATGCGAACATGCCCTGGGTTAAAATCATGAGCAATTTGAAACCTTAGTTAATTTTAGACTTAAATCATGAGATAACTTATTTGATACATTAGGCAAGGTTTGTTTGAGCGACATAACAAACACTTGAGTTATTTAAAGTAATACATTAAGATAATAGTGTCAAAGCAGGAAATCAAATATGTTATTAAAAAGTTCGTCAAACAAGCTTTAAAATGAAACTGAAATCAACTCAATCAGAGATATGGTGCTCAAGATATGCATGAAAGAAGATAAGGGCATAACTGAAAGAAAACATGAAAGATAACTACAAACAGGTCTCTGGGAGGGACTAAAATGTAATAAAAAGTAAGTACGAGGCCTTCCCTGTAAATAACCCACATGCACAGTAGTATTTTTGCAATTATGAAAACCTGCGAGGGCATAACTGCAAAATACGCCCAAGTGCGCGTCTACTACACATGATATCAGGATGTGAATGCAAATTGTGAGACGTCGGAGGGCCTCTGTGCAATTTACCCAGATGGCACGTGCTGTTCACATGCTCTCTAGGCTTGGGATGGCTCGGTGGCTCGGAGAAGGCTCGGGCTTCTTCGGCTAGGCTCAGAGTTTGGTTTTGGCTCGATGCATGCTCGGTGCGGTTTGGGACATCCAAGTTTATAGGGTCGGGGTCTAAGGTTCGTGGCAGCTCTGGCATGGACACGTGGCCAATCGTAGGCTACCTGATCATGGAGATCAGGTGGTTGCTGTATGCTCCTGGAGAGAAGACGTGGCTGCCTCCTTGCCATTGGATGAGCGCTTGATGAAGCATCCAACAACACCTGCTATTTCTTCCTCGGCAGCAGATGGCAACGAGATCTGAGCTCCAACGAAAGAGCTCCAGCTCCTCCGCTCTATCTCGGACAACACGAACCTTCCCGGAGATCCTTGAATGGTCGTCGAGGTAGCTGGGAGCTTGGGGAAGCTGCAAAGGCTTTGGACTAAGATCGTCGAGGCTCAGGTGTCAGCAACTGAGTTGATGAAGTTTGCTCTGGTGAAGATCCGACCATTGAAGAATTTGTCGGCCTGCATAGTTATGGACATAGCCAAAGCAAAGGATGTGTGTGCGTGAGTAGGATGGAAGCTCTTGTGGGCGAAGAAGGTGGGAGCTCTGAGCTCCTCCGCCGTGGAAGGCAGGGGAGATGGGTCGGATGTGATCTGGGGTATGGAGGACATGGATAATGGTCGGAGGTGAGCGCATGAAAGGGGGGCAATGCGACAAAGCTTTCGAGAGGATCAAAGGAGTGTGAGGGTGTGTGTAACCTCCTAATTAATTAGGCAAAATGTAGGAAAAATACAAAGAGGGACGATGAAGCTTACCTGGTCGGAGATGGAGGTTAGAGGCTTGGGCTGGGGTTCGAGTTGAGCCCCATGTCATCGCTGGACTCCTGATAACAGGTCTGGACACTAGGGAATGAGGTACAAAAATCAGGTCGTTGTGACCCAAGCAATCAGACCACGTATATCAAGAAAAATAACCACTCAGAAAATATCAAATCAATCAAAACAAAGAAGAGCGGTATAGCTAGAGGATTTAACCTGGTATAGCTCCCAGGGTCGAACACAAGGAGCACAGATTGGCCTTGCGGCCTACGATGTAGTCAGAAATCCAAGAGAGTCCTTTTTTTGGTTTTTATTTGTTTTTATATTTTTTTAGATTTTTTTTAAAAGATGAGAAAATGAGAGAAAGTAAATACAGGGCAACTTCAACAATTTATACAACACACAAAAAATGAAGCAAAAATTCCAGAAAAGTGGTTTTTATGTTTTAAATGTTTTTTACTGTTTTTGGTGAATTTTTGGGATTTTTCTAATAGGTAAATTATTTATTAAAAATCAAACAATGTGACAAGAATAGGGTACTGTCCAGCAAGGCTTAAGACCCAAAAATAAAATACTCTTGGATCTCAAAAAGCCCTAAAGGTAATTTTCCTATAATCTACAAAGAATAAGGAAAATTTAGGCACCCTAATTATTGTTTTTGGATTTTTAATTTATTTACTACAATTTTTATGAGTTTTTAGGGGTTTTTCAATTTTTAGGGTTTTTAAGTGATGAAAAATAGCCAAAATTGGCTAGAAAATCAAACAACCAGTAAACAACAATATCTAATTTTTTTTAGAATTTTTAATGGAGTTTTTATATTTTTTTGGTAATTTTAAAGTCAAACAGTGGCGAAAATAGGGGTTTTTGAATTTTTAAAAATAATAAATGAAATCAGAAATGTCCCCAAAAATCATAGAAATTCCTACACCATGGCAGTAGCCATGTGTCAAAATCTCATTGGATTTGGAGGTCGTTTGATATTTTATTCAAAAATAAAGGTGGGGCACTGTGCACAGGGACCTATGTGCAAATACCCAAAAGTTCTGGGGTCCTGGTGCAAAATACCCAAGAAGTCACGTGCCAAGCACGTGCCTGGGGCACTCAAGGACCTAAATGTAATAAAAATAAGTTCCAAGGACCTATTGATAACTCGTATCAAAAGTCCAGGGGCTTATATGCAATTTACCCAAAATAATTCGCACATGTGCAAAATCAATGCTCACAGGGGTATAAGTGTAAATAAACAAAACATTTCATTCATTGCATAACATTCCAGAACTACAGGGCTAAAGATGCAAATAACCCAACAAAACACGTGACTAAGCACGTGGGTCTCTACTGGCAGGGGTATAATTGCAAATAAAATTAAGCGCGAGGGTCTCTATGCAAATATCCCAGAAAACAAACAACGTGAATTAAAAGTTACAGGACTAAACTGAAATAAACAAACTACGAAGGGGCCCTATGATATTTACCCCTTTATTAATGAAGCGTTGGATGCACGCCACGTGTAGATCGAACGGCTGCGGCTGGTGGGCGCTCCAGATGGCTCCCCCTCTGATCGGACGGTACGGGTAGCTCCAAGGATGGACGGCCAAGATCTGAACTGGAGCGAGGAGGACGATCGGACGGCGATGGAGGGTCCTCGAAGAACTGATGGCCGGCGAACTTCGCCGGCCTCGTGAAGGCGTCTCCTCTCTCCTCTGCTGCGCCTGAAGGTCGGAGAAGCTCCGGCGTGAAGTTCCGCAGCTGCTACTGGTCTCCGGTGGTCAAACCGAGCTCCGAGGAACTCGAGCAAGGACGGCGGAGAAGAAGCTCCTGGCTTGAAGTTGGGGGGGCCTCAGACGCCTCCCTTTGGACCTGCAAAAGAGTTCAGAAGCTTCACGGGTCGAGGGCAAAGTGCCTCGACCCAAGAAGGCGGGGTGAAGGTGGACGGTGCGGCGTGGCGAAAGAGCTCCGGCGAAGCGACGGCGAGGGAACTCGAATCCCAGATCCTGTGCGATCTGGGTTGAATGAAAGGGTGTAGAAGGTGCGTGAGGGGTAGGCGGAAGTGATGGTCGGGTCGGAGGATCGAGATGTTGCGCGAGATGGACGGAATCGGAGGAATGCGTCGGAGATGGAAATTGGGCGTAACCTAAAATTAAACGAAATAAAAGAACTAATCAACTACCTGATGGATGCTGGAGACTGTGCTGGAGCTGGTCTTGCTCCTGGTCGTAGCTTCGAAGGGCGTCAAGGCCTGAAGCTCGATGCTCAACGCCGGCGGCGGAGCAAGGACGGCGAAGTACGCCGGATCAAAGGAATCGCCTCCTCACCTCACTGCAACACGGGCAAAGGCTTGCTGTCACTCTTGCGATGCCGATGGAGGTCACGGGGAAGAAGGAGAAGGTCCAAAGATGCGGCGCGGAGGCGGCGGAGGGGAAGAATATATAGAGTGACCGGGCGATTAGGGTTGAGGGTGGACAGCGATGGAAAGCTTCGATTTCGTGGCGAAGGATCCGGCGAGGGAGAGGGATGAATGGCGAAGAATCCGGGCGCGGGGGTTGAGTGGGTGACAGCCTGGAGCGCGTGGGAAAAATCGGGGAAGAAGGCGCGGCACGCGACTTCCAGAAAAGGAAGGAGGTCGCGGGGGAGTTGACCGGGGTCAACATTCCCCCGTGGACCAGTCAGACACTGCCACGTGTACCTGATTTTGTTTATTTATTTTAGGGCAGAAATAGGCCGAATTAAAAAAAACTTAAAACATGAAATATTTTTCTTTTATTTTTTTCTATTTTTTGGTGATTTTTATTTAATTTTTGGAAATAAAAATAGGGTAGCTCTATATATAGGTATATGTACACTATATGGATTTTTATTTTTGATTTTTTATTTGTTATTTTTATGTGTTTTTATGCTAATTTTGTATTTTATTTATTTACAAGATAAAATGAGGAATAAAAGAATATTTTTATTTTATTTTTATCACTTTTATACAAGGGTGAAATAAATGTTTGAATACATTTATATACATGGTATTTATACAATGTATTTTTGTATTTTCAATTTTGTAATTTTTATTTGATTTTTATTTTGTTTCTTGTTATTTATTTTATTTACAAAATATGCCATAGAATATTCACAAAAAGTTTAGAAAATAATTGAATTTATTTATAGGGTTAAATAAATACAAAGGTGTGGTTTATGCATATGATGAAAGAAGAGTATTTTTGAATTTTTGATTTTTATCTTTTTATTTTGTTTTTAATAAAATATACACAATATGTATCAGCATATTTTTGGGTGAGGAAAATATGTATTTACAAATATATACACATGAGCTCCTATCTCCCTCTACTTTGGCTTTTATGCGGTCAGGCCCATGCTGAGCCCTCCCTTGGGTTAGGTTGCTCAATATTTATCCTAAATATTTCCCTCTTTTTCTTTTTGCTCTTTATTCTTTTATTTTGTGCACAAAAACATGCTAATTATAGGTTTTTACACAATGCATGCTTTTGGTAATTATTTGTATTTACACATATCTACATGTATTTGCAAAGGTTTTTGTAGCTAAAATAATAGAATAAAGAGTGATGAATGGGTATTCATCACCCCCTATGCTTTAACTTTGCTAGTCCCTTAGCAAACACTTATTTGAAAAATAAGTGAAAAAGAAAGAAAAAGAAAAAGAAAAAGAGGATGTACATGGATCAAGGTTGACTTATTAAATTTTCCTTCATTAAATTGAAATATGGAGCTTGATCAGATCTTTGGATTATTAATGTGTCGGAACCTTATTTGGACTTAAGCCTAAAACTCAACAGCCTCCAAGTTCCACCAATCTATGGGCAAGACTCCTCAATAAACCAGATCAGAACAAGTCTACCTACACAAACTCTAATGACCATGAATCTTTCCATGCAGTGTAAGTGATATGTGGCTCCCCACCTCAGAAGTAACAAAGAAACAACCTCCCTCAACCTGGTAACTCTAATGCCTCAGTCTAGCAACTCTTTCCTCGAGAAGCGGGGTATTCCCTTCTAAGTTCAAGTGCAACCGGCTCAAGAAGAGGGGGTAGAAGTATAGAGTTTTGGAAGCTTAGCCAGTGTAGCTAAGTCTCCCGCTGCAAGCTTCATGAGATGTAACATGATACCATAAGCTTTTGCTTTTCACTCCGGTGGGGTTATTAAATTTTCAATCCGACCCACCACTTTTTTTTGGAGTTCTTTTTGCATTTTTTTTTTTTTTAAGACTTCTGTACACATATCTACATGGTGCAGCATATAAGAAATTTCTCCTTGAGCCAGTAGACTATCCCTCTTTTGAAGCTTTATTGCAACCCACTGCTTCTGTCTTTAGCTTTCAACACCACTAGACCAAGTTGAGGTGCACTTCCTTCACTATAAGAAGAAGAGAGGTTCCGCCTAGAAGTACTACCCTCATATGCTACCCCAAGCCAAAGGAAACTGCCTCCTCACCACCTCATCCATGGAGAGCCATGTGTAAAGTGCAGGTGCAAGTGAAGCCATTGTCTCTGAGAGTCATGCGTGTGTTGTTAAGTGCTCTACTTAGGCTCATCAAGATGACAT
This sequence comes from Ottelia alismoides, assembly GCA_037367405.1. Lineage (NCBI taxonomy): Eukaryota > Viridiplantae > Streptophyta > Magnoliopsida > Alismatales > Hydrocharitaceae > Ottelia > Ottelia alismoides. The sequence goes on from JAZKJV010004713.1 coordinate 473,731, forward strand.
ATGCTCATAGCCTAGTGGACTCAAAGAATTAAGTCCTTATGGACCTGAAAAGCCTTAACCCTAAGTCCTATAAGGTTCCTCTTAAAGTTAAGTGAATTAAGATCTTATTCAAGCTCCATTTCTCAATTTCATTCCAGGCTTAGTTTAAATGTCAACTCTCATCCAGGAAAAACTATATACATATATGTACAAAAGATGCTATTTACAAATATTTTACAATCATGCAAAAAAAAAAAAAATTTTTGAAAAATGTTTTGAAATCATGAATGAATGATGCATGAAGTGCAAGTTTTGCAAAATGATATTTACACACATTTACACAAGATTTTTGCAAACTTTTGATTTTCAAAACATTTGAAAAAAAATTTTGTACTATATACATAATTTTGATACAAAAATATTTACACAAACTTTACACAAAAGATTTTGGAAATCATTTTTACAAAAATACTTTGTACACTAGCTATGAATGTGCAAGAATAAAAGAGGTTTATGTACATGAAAAAAATTTTAATTTTTGTGATTTTTAGCCATTTTATTTATTAACACACTCACACAAAGTACGAGTTATGGCTAAAGTATATATGAAATATATACACACCCCCCCTATACTTAGCTCGAACGATGTCCTCAGAGTGATCAAGAGCGATGAAGAAGACATAACTCGTGCTTAGTAAAAGGGAAGTGAAAAGGAATGGCTAAGTACAGGAACGAACAAATGAATAGAATGAGAGGAACTCGGTGGTTTCCCCCTATACTTAGGATTAACTAATCCTAAGTATAGAAAGCTGTGCATGAAGGGAAAGCCGAGTGAAGAAGAATATACAGAATCTGCCCCCCCCTATACTTAGGGTAAAATATCCCTAAGTATAGGCAGCAAAAACAAGAGCAGAAAGAATGAAAAGAATACTCACAGGTCCGACACCCCCCCTATACTTAGGGTAAAGTACACCCTAAGTATAGCATAATCATAAGATGAGAGATGGGATGTGGGACTAAAGAATAGAATGATATGGACAACTGGATCTATACAGGCGGAGGAACAGTGAAAATCAGGCGTGAGATGTAAAAGATGTGAGTCAAAAGACCACATCTCACGCAAAATGAATAGCGGCAATAATAACGTCCCGCGGCTCATGATCTAGAAATGGTTTGAGCCGCTGGCCGTTCACTCGGAAGGTACTCTCAGAAGATAACTCAGATATATCAATGCTACCGTTATCGTGTACCTTCCTGACCAAATAGGGTCCTTTCCATTTGCTCTGTAGCTTCCCTGGAAATAATCGTAGCCTTGCGTCAAACAGCCATACTTTCTGTCCAATCTCAAAATGCTTGTGGCTGATATGAGAATCATGCCACTCTTTGACTTTCTCCTTATACTGTAGGCTGTTCGAGAATGCTGCATCTCTAAGCTCTTCCAAGGCAGCTAACTCTGCCCTCCTTTGGTCTCCTATACCATTTGGATCCATCAATATGTCTGTAACTGCCCAAAGTGACTTGTGCCTCAGCTCAACAGGCAGGTGACAGGGCTTGCCATACACGAGGCGAAAGGGAGATGTACCCAATGGAGTCTTGAAAGATGTCCGATATGCCCACAAGACCGAGTCCAAAAGCTGTGACCAATTCTTTCGGTCAGGGCGGACGACTTTCTGCAAAATGTTCTTGATCTCCCTATTCGACACCTCAGCTAGACCATTTGTCTGTGGATGGTATGGTGTAGCAACACGATGGTCTATGCCGAACTCTCTAGCAAGTGCCTTCACCTGGTCGTTGATGAAATGAGATCCCCCATCAGAAATCAGAACTCGTGGAACCCCAAACCGCATGATTATGTGCTTCTTCAAAAATCTGCAAACTGTCTTTGCATCTGCGGCTCGGGCGGGGATAGCCTCAACCCAACGACTAACATAATCTACGGCCAACAGAATGTACTCGAATCCCTGACTCTTAGGGAATGGACCCATGAAATCGATGCCCCATGCGTCAAAAACCTCACAGAAGTGAATGGGCTGCATCGGCATCATATCACGCTGTCCACAAGTGCCCATCCTCTGACAGTCAGTACACCTCTTCACGAACTCATCTGAGTCCTTGAAGAGGGTAGGCCACCACAAGCCGGATTGAAGCACTTTCTGTGCCGTTCTCCTCCCAGAATGATGTCCTCCTGCCTCAAGCTTGTGGCAGTAAGTGAGGACACTATGATGCTCCTCCTGAGGGATACACCGACGCCAGATGCTATCCCCTCCTTCGTGGTAAAGGATGGGATCCTCCCAGTGGTAGGTCTTGGCCTTCGCAAGGAAGGTCTCAATCCTCTGCTTGGGCCAATCTTGTGGGACTTTCCCAGCAACGAGAAAGTTCACAATATCGGCATACCACGGGAGTGAGGCGATAGCAAGGATCGCCTCATCTGGGAAGGTATCACAAATGGGATCAATCTGCTCTGTCTCCTCAGGCTGCTCTAATCGGGATAAATGGTCCGCCACCACATTCTTGACTCCAGGCTTATCCTTGATCTCAATGTCGAACTCCTGGAGTAGAAGGATCCATCTAGTAAGTCTGGCCTTGGCATCCTTCTTTGACATGAGGTACCTGATGGCGGTGTGATCTGTGTACAAAGTCACTCTAGATCCAATGATATACGATCTGAACTTATCTAGGGCAAACACTACTGCCAGCATCTCCTTCTCTGTGACCGTGTAATTCCGCTGGGCGGAATCCAATGTTCGGCTAGCATAGTGTATCGCAAATGGTACTCCATCCCTCCTCTGTCCTAGCACGGCCCCTACGGCAAAATCAGAGGCGTCCGTCATGATCTCGAATGGGAGAGACCAATCGGGTGGCTGAAGGACAGGAGCCTCAATAACACATTGCTGGAGAGTTTCAAAGGACGAAAGACACTTGTCATCGACAAGGAACTCGGTGTCTTTCGTCAAGAGATCAGTCAACGGTCGGGCAATCTTGCTGAAATCATGAATGAATCTCCTGTAAAAACCAACGTGCCCTAGAAATGACCGTAGCTGCTTCAAATTAGACGGCGGTGTGAGTTTTCTAATGACATCGACCTTGGCGGGATCAACCTCCATGCCTCTGTTGGAGATGATGTGGCCAAGCACCGTCCCTTGAGTCACCATGAAGTGACTCTTTTCCCAAGATAGAACCAACCGGGTAGCAATACATCGCTGAAGCACTCGGTCTAGGCAGTCAAGACAGGAATCGAATCCGTCGCCGTAAACCGAGAAGTCGTCCATGAAGACCTCCAAACACTCCCCTACCATGTCCGAGAATATCGACAGCATGCATCTCTGAAAAGTCGCAGGGGCGTTACATAGCCCAAATGGCATGCGTCGAAAAGCGTATGTACCGAAGGGACAGGTAAAGGTGGTCTTCTCCTGATCCTCAGGAGCGATGGCCACCTGATTGTAGCCTGAGTACCCATCCAGGAAGCAGTAATGGCTCTTCCCTGCCAGTCTCTCTATGATCTGATCAATAAATGGCAGGGGGAAATGGTCCTTCTTGGTGGCCTGGTTGAGTCTCCTGTAGTCAACACAGACCCGCCAAGAGGTGGGTACTCGTGTAGCGATCTCCTCTCCCGACTCACTGATCACAGTAGTGATGCCCGTCTTCTTGGGCACCACATGCAAGGGGCTGACCCACTTGGAGTCGGAAATGGGATAAATAAAATCTGCACTCCACCATTTTGATATTTCCTTCATAACAACCTCTCTTAGGTTGGGGTTCAGTCGCCGCTGGAACTCACGCGACGGCTTCGCCCCTTCCTCGAGATAGATATGGTGGGAGCACAACGAGGGACTAATCCCATGGAGATCTGCTACGCTCCATCCGATTGCCTTGCGGTTCTTTTCAAGAACCTCCATCAGACGGGATTCTTGCTCTTCAGTCAGATCAGCAGAGATGATGACTGGGTACATCTCAGACTCTCCCGCAAGGAATCTATACTTCAGCGAAGTAGGGAGCGGCTTTAGCTCTGGACAGCTGGGTGCTGGCAAATCTGGCTTCTGAAGAAGATGTGTGTATGCAGACAATTCTGCCAAATTTGCTTGGGAAAATGATAACGAACTCTCACAAACTGGATCTGGAGAAGGCGGGTCCTCTGCATTGTCTCTGATCTGCTCTGCCTCTACCTCCTCCTCATCTATAGGCTCAGGTGAATCCAGATCTGGCATCTGATCATCACAATCTGCCCAATCAGATTCTGAATCCGAGGGATCTATATCAGACTCGGTGGCATCAGTACCACCGGAGAACAAGGTGGCATCAGCACCACCATAGAGCAGGGTGGCCTCAGTACCACCATAGAGCAGGGTGGCCTCAGTACCACCATCACTGAAAATCGTGTCGCGATCAAGGTCCGACTCTGCTGACTCAATAGTATCCTGAACCAGGGCTGTGCTCTCCAGACTATCCTCTGCTATCATCTCTGCATCAGCTGTATCTGAATATGAGAGGATGGTCTGTGCTGCAGGATCTGCCCAAACTGCCTCATCATCTGTGATTACAAAATCACAGTCCTGGTGGATGTCCGGCTCTACGTCTGTCAGCTGCTCTGAATCTGTACTGCCATGTGAGCGGGATCTAGCTCTGGCTCTGTGGTCCTTAACCGTCTCTATTTGTATACTCTCGCCCTGGACGCGAAAGAATACCTTCCCATTGTCATGGTCAGTCACCGCCTTGGCTGTGGCCAGGAATGGGCGACCAAGAATGATGGGGGAATCGGTCAACGAGTCAGGGGTCTCCATGTCCAGCACTACAAAGTCCACGGGGAATTGCAAACCCTGAATCGTGACGACAACGTCTCGTAACAACCCCTTTGGCCTCTTGACAGACCGATCAGCAAACTGAAGGTATGTCCTGCTCTGTACAAGAGTGCCCAACTCTAAGTGGTTGAGAAGGGCTGCCGGAAGAAGGTTGATCGACGATCCGCTATCTAAGAGAGTACGGTCGAACCTCTGCTCACGAATATGACATCTGACATACGGGGCCCCTAAATCTGGCCTCTTAGTCGGCAGATGGTTCTGGATCGCGTAACACGTGGCTTTGGTCAACACATGAATTTCTGCGGTCTTGTTCCTCTTCGTCCTTCTGACTGTGGTCTTATCTCTCAAGGATCGCTGAAGAAGAGGGATGTGTTGCAAAGCCTCATTGAGGGTCAGCTGGATGTGAAATCGGTCTATAATGCTCTGGCTGAACTCCTCCTGCTCTATCTTTTTTGGATCTTTTTCTTTTTTCTTCCCCTTCCCCAGCTCAAGGGCTCTAGGAAAGGGGATCACAGGGTCCTTCTCAGATGAAGGACTAGGAATAGGTCTAGATGATTCGATGACTGGATCCTCACAAACATCATTCACCACAGTGGGATCAGAAAAAACTAAACCTTTTCCTTTATTCAAATCAGAGTTCCGAGATACATTTATGCGAGGAAAGACAACATTTCTATCAGAATAAATGTTGGTGGCATCAGTACCACCTCTAGTTGGCTCTACCACTAGACGTCTTGCGGCCTCAGTACCGCGGGCTGGCTCGGCTCTGCTGGTGGCGTCAGTACCACCTCCTCTATGTGGTGAAACGGCGGCCTCAGTACCACCGTCATCATGATGTGCGGCTTCAGTACCGCTCTCCTCTTCCTCATCTGGCGCTCTAGATGGATCCTCGTGTGGTCGCTCAGATGAGGCGCCGCCTGCTGGTCTTCTACCGCTCCTAAGTGTGACAAAATCAGCATCAAATAAATCCGACGAGATAACATCAAATAAGTCACTAGAAGTGGTAGGCTCTGTGTGAACTACCTGCTCAGATTTCCTCTTCAAGTTATTCGGATTAGGCTCGATCTGTGCAGGGATGGCGGCCTTCCCTCTCATCAGGTCCCGCATCTCCTGGCGGAACTCGTCCATTTCCCGTCTAAATGTAGCCTGCTGCTCTGTGAAGAGGCGGGCTAGATCATCCATGGTGGGGCTCTCATGGGAGCCCGACGGGTTGCCTCTCTGATATTGAGGCTGCTGGACCTGGTGCTGCTGTGGCTGAGAGGGGTAAGAGGAATGATGCTGCTGCTGGTGAGCCTGCTGCTCACGTCTCCAGTTCTGTCCCTGTTGCTGATAGGGATGAGGTACGAAGGATGATGGCTGATGTGGCTGATATGCAGGGGGCTGCTGGTGATCTCTCTGCTGGGAGTACTGCCCTCCCTGACCGGCTGGCTGCTGTTGGGACTGGTTACCCCCATTCCCCCACCTGAATCCGGGATGGTCTCGTCGGATTCCAGGTTGAGGACGGTCATACCAAATCCCGTTGACATCCATCAACGGCTCAGCATCAAAGGGGTCTGGTGGCAGTGCTGCCAGAGGCTGCTCCGGCTGATATACCACCATCTGTAAGTCTGGAGATGGTGGTGACTGGTAAGAGGGCTGCTGCTGCTGGTACGGCTCCGCCTGTACAAGGTGAACTTGTCTAGGCTGCTGCAAGGAGCTGGAGCGCTGGGACGAGCTACGGCTGCCGCCGGGATCGCCTCGCGACAGAAGACGGGGCTGAGGAGCCGTCTGTGCCTCCTGAAGACACAAGAGCTGGGTCTTCATGTCGCTCAGAGTTTGTGCCATTTGCTCCATCTGAGTTATGCCCTGGCACTGCTTCTTCTCTATTATCTCCATGCGGTCCAACTTCTCGCTGATAATCCCCATGTCCGCAGTGGTCGACTCTGCCTGTGCGGCCGCAACTGTGGACGAACTGGATGGACCTGCATCAACCCGTGCTATCCGCTGATACTGCACGGGTCCTGGCGGCTGCTGAGATCTCTGAGTGTACAACCGAGTCTGGGACATCACCATGTAATTTTCTGCCATCTCTTCATAGATGGCCCAGACTTGGTTGTGGTCCTTGGCAAAGTAGGACCCGCCGCAAGAAGCATTCACCAGACCCTGAAGCTCTGGTGTCATCCCACTAAAGAAGCTCTGAACTAGGTTCGGCTTCGAGATGTCGTGGTGTGGGCATCTATCCAGAAGCTCTCTGAACCTCTCCCATGCTTCGTGAAATTGCTCATTAGGGAGCATGGAGAAGTTGTTGATCAGGGCCCTCGCTGCATTCGTCCGCCCGAGTGGATAGTACTTGTTCAAGTACTCGGTACGGAGCTGATCCCAGGTGTAAACAAACTTCCCTAGATGTTTCAGCCAGGCGGCTGCTCTATCTGCCAGTGAAAAAGGGAAGGCCATCATTCGAATCGTATCTTGGTCCACACGACGGTCGTGGACAGTGCTGCAGATCATCAGAAACTCCTGGAGATGGAGGTGGGGTTCCTCAGTGGCGAGTCCGTGAAAATGAGGAAGCATCTGCAGGGTGTTCGGAGGGAACTTGAAATCCCCCACGATAGCAGGTATCACCACCCATTGGTGCATCAGTGTAGATCCAGGGTTGTGAAGCTCCCGCATCGGTCTCGCTGCGGCTGCGGCTGCCGCTGTTGCGGCGGCTGCTGCTGCGGCTGCTGCCTCTGCATCAGCGTCAGGAATGTCCTCCGGCTCGCTCGGCTCGTCTCGCTCTCTTCGGAGTCTCTCCAACTCCCTCCTCATCTCTATCATGAATGCCCCCTGATCGCGTAACTGGTTCTGAACTGTCTCTAATGACGCGATCAGGGTGGAGTTAATCGCTCCCTGGTCTAAGACAAAATGTTCGGGCTGGCGATCGTCTGAACTGCCTGCTCCAGCCATAGTGACGTCTGCAAAATCAGATGAGCCCAACTCAGGTTCTGTTAAATCAATTCGTCTTTCCTCGGGCTCATGTCTCTCAGTGGCAAAAGAAAGGGGGTCGAGGGGGAACAGGGTGGACTCGAACTCGGGCCCGGAGAGCTGGTCTCGACTCTCACGGGCCAACCTAGATGATGGAGTAGACGCGCCTGAAAGCGGTGCAACCAGAGGCTGCCTAAGAGATCGTCTACCCATCATCTTGATCTTGGCGAGTTGGGCGGATGAGATCTGGAGAAAATATGATCACAAAGCAAACCCCTTGTTCACCAACTCAACACAATCTGAAGACCGTGAAAGCTCGGTCAATTTATCTTGTCAATTTTATTTGGTGAACATACAAGATATCAGAGCGATTACGTGACCTGCTGGGATACCCGATACTCTCTCAACCGACTGTCCCGCACAGAAGAGTCGGTAATCAGTCGAGATGAGCACCGGAGGGCTTTACCTAGTGTTCGGGTCACTCTCTCGCACAATCAAACCAAACAATGAGGGGGTTGCTCTCCCCAAGACAAATTTTGAATGTGAGTGTCTTTTAGGGTCAATAATGTTATCCAGTCCCAATTTTTTATTGTTTTTCTTTTTAATTTTTTTCAAAATAAATACAAGCGGCCTAACGATTTTTCCGATTCTCCTGATGATTAAGCCAAAAACAGAGGGAGAAGACGAAAAAGCCGATGCGCGAGAAAATCAATGATGCATGCAGAGAAAGAAATGCGTACCTTGTCTCCAGCACTCTACATGCAAGTGATCCGCGCAGAATTTAAATACAGAATTTAAACTACCTAAATGATGCAACGAGGAAAAACCGAGTCCTAGATGAGCAACTTCTATTGATCGTGAAGAACAATAGTTAGCTAACCGAATCGAGTCCGGAGTCCGATCTTGGGAGTCACTCGGTGCCCGCCACAACGGGTCCTGCCAGCGCTGTATGTGACTCCTCACGGCACGTGGTCTCAAGTCCAATTAAACTAACTTTTTCAGTGAATTTTATCAAGGTCCAATTACGTTCTATAGGAACAGATATTCTATTAAGTGTTGGGCCTTAGATATCTACGTCACAATCAACAGAAATTCCTAAATCTAGGGGCTCGAGAAAAACCGCGTAAACACCGGAAAAGGCAGCTAGCTATCAAAAACACGATAAAAGCCGCGAACATCCAAATGGGTCCCCCGAGCACACCGGTGCTCAGCGAAACAGACCCGCTAAGTTACAAATGTCCACAAGTGTCCAAAGTTTGAGAGTCTAAGTTATTACAAAAAAAATGTTCTCTCTCTCTCTCTAAATAGAAAATCTCTTCTCCTCTCTCTCTCTTCCTGCTCTTCTTCCCGTGCGGGTCCTCAGAAAGTGTTCTTCCAAATTCTCCACGCAGTACCTCGCACAAAAATTAGAAAGAAAGAGTGTCAGAAAACAGTTACAATTAAGAGAGACAAAATGGAAATATGACTACAAAGCCGTGCTCCCCGGCAACGGCGCCATTCTGATAACAGGTCTGGACACTAGGGAATGAGGTACAAAAATCAGGTCGTTGTGACCCAAGCAATCAGACCACGTATATCAAGAAAAATAACCACTCAGAAAATATCAAATCAATCAAAACAAAGAAGAGCGGTATAGCTAGAGGATTTAACCTGGTATAGCTCCCAGGGTCGAACACAAGGAGCACAGATTGGCCTTGCGGCCTACGATGTAGTCAGAAATCCAAGAGAGTCCTTTTTTTGGTTTTTATTTGTTTTTATATTTTTTTAGATTTTTTTTTAAAAGATGAGAAAATGAGAGAAAGTAAATACAGGGCAACTTCAACAATTTATACAACACACAAAAAATGAAGCAAAAATTCCAGAAAAGTGGTTTTTATGTTTTAAATGTTTTTTACTGTTTTTGGTGAATTTTTGGGATTTTTCTAATAGGTAAATTATTTATTAAAAATCAAACAATGTGACAAGAATAGGGTACTGTCCAGCAAGGCTTAAGACCCAAAAATAAAATACTCTTGGATCTCAAAAAGCCCTAAAGGTAATTTTCCTATAATCTACAAAGAATAAGGAAAATTTAGGCACCCTAATTATTGTTTTTGGATTTTTAATTTATTTACTACAATTTTTATGAGTTTTTAGGGGTTTTTCAATTTTTAGGGTTTTTAAGTGATGAAAAATAGCCAAAATTGGCTAGAAAATCAAACAACCAGTAAACAACAATATCTAATTTTTTTTAGAATTTTTAATGGAGTTTTTATATTTTTTTGGTAATTTTAAAGTCAAACAGTGGCGAAAATAGGGGTTTTTGAATTTTTAAAAATAATAAATGAAATCAGAAATGTCCCCAAAAATCATAGAAATTCCTACACCATGGCAGTAGCCATGTGTCAAAATCTCATTGGATTTGGAGGTCGTTTGATATTTTATTCAAAAATAAAGGTGGGGCACTGTGCACAGGGACCTATGTGCAAATACCCAAAAGTTCTGGGGTCCTGGTGCAAAATACCCAAGAAGTCACGTGCCAAGCACGTGCCTGGGGCACTCAAGGACCTAAATGTAATAAAAATAAGTTCCAAGGACCTATTGATAACTCGTATCAAAAGTCCAGGGGCTTATATGCAATTTACCCAAAATAATTCGCACATGTGCAAAATCAATGCTCACAGGGGTATAAGTGTAAATAAACAAAACATTTCATTCATTGCATAACATTCCAGAACTACAGGGCTAAAGATGCAAATAACCCAACAAAACACGTGACTAAGCACGTGGGTCTCTACTGGCAGGGGTATAATTGCAAATAAAATTAAGCGCGAGGGTCTCTATGCAAATATCCCAGAAAACAAACAACGTGAATTAAAAGTTACAGGACTAAACTGAAATAAACAAACTACGAAGGGGCCCTATGATATTTACCCCTTTATTAATGAAGCGTTGGATGCGCGCCACGTGTAGATCGAACGGCTGCGGCTGGTGGGCGCTCCAGATGGCTCCCCCTCTGATCGGACGGTACGGGTAGCTCCAAGGATGGACGGCCAAGATCTGAACTGGAGCGAGGAGGACGATCGGACGGCGATGGAGGGTCCTCGAAGAACTGATGGCCGGCGAACTTCGCCGGCCTCGTGAAGGCGTCTCCTCTCTCCTCTGCTGCGCCTGAAGGTCGGAGAAGCTCCGGCGTGAAGTTCCGCAGCTGCTACTGGTCTCCGGTGGTCAAACCGAGCTCCGAGGAACTCGAGCAAGGACGGCGGAGAAGAAGCTCCTGGCTTGAAGTTGGGGGGGCCTCAGACGCCTCCCTTTGGACCTGCAAAAGAGTTCAGAAGCTTCACGGGTCGAGGGCAAAGTGCCTCGACCCAAGAAGGCGGGGTGAAGGTGGACGGTGCGGCGTGGCGAAAGAGCTCCGGCGAAGCGACGGCGAGGGAACTCGAATCCCAGATCCTGTGCGATCTGGGTTGAATGAAAGGGTGTAGAAGGTGCGTGAGGGGTAGGCGGAAGTGATGGTCGGGTCGGAGGATCGAGATGTTGCGCGAGATGGACGGAATCGGAGGAATGCGTCGGAGATGGAAATTGGGCGTAACCTAAAATTAAACGAAATAAAAGAACTAATCAACTACCTGATGGATGCTGGAGACTGTGCTGGAGCTGGTCTTGCTCCTGGTCGTAGCTTCGAAGGGCGTCAAGGCCTGAAGCTCGATGCTCAACGCCGGCGGCGGAGCAAGGACGGCGAAGTACGCCGGATCAAAGGAATCGCCTCCTCACCTCACTGCAACACGGGCAAAGGCTTGCTGTCACTCTTGCGATGCCGATGGAGGTCACGGGGAAGAAGGAGAAGGTCCAAAGATGCGGCGCGGAGGCGGCGGAGGGGAAGAATATATAGAGTGACCGGGCGATTAGGGTTGAGGGTGGACAGCGATGGAAAGCTTCGATTTCGTGGCGAAGGATCCGGCGAGGGAGAGGGATGAATGGCGAAGAATCCGGGCGCGGGGGTTGAGTGGGTGACAGCCTGGAGCGCGTGGGAAAAATCGGGGAAGAAGGCGCGGCACGCGACTTCCAGAAAAGGAAGGAGGTCGCGGGGGAGTTGACCGGGGTCAACATTCCCCCGTGGACCAGTCAGACACTGCCACGTGTACCTGATTTTGTTTATTTATTTTAGGGCAGAAATAGGCCGAATTAAAAAAAACTTAAAACATGAAATATTTTTCTTTTATTTTTTTCTATTTTTTGGTGATTTTTATTTAATTTTTGGAAATAAAAATAGGGTAGCTCTATATATAGGTATATGTACACTATATGGATTTTTATTTTTGATTTTTTATTTGTTATTTTTATGTGTTTTTATGCTAATTTTGTATTTTATTTATTTACAAGATAAAATGAGGAATAAAAGAATATTTTTATTTTATTTTTATCACTTTTATACAAGGGTGAAATAAATGTTTGAATACATTTATATACATGGTATTTATACAATGTATTTTTGTATTTTCAATTTTGTAATTTTTATTTGATTTTTATTTTGTTTCTTGTTATTTATTTTATTTACAAAATATGCCATAGAATATTCACAAAAAGTTTAGAAAATAATTGAATTTATTTATAGGGTTAAATAAATACAAAGGTGTGGTTTATGCATATGATGAAAGAAGAGTATTTTTGAATTTTTGATTTTTATCTTTTTATTTTGTTTTTAATAAAATATACACAATATGTATCAGCATATTTTTGGGTGAGGAAAATATGTATTTACAAATATATACACATGAGCTCCTATCTCCCTCTACTTTGGCTTTTATGCGGTCAGGCCCATGCTGAGCCCTCCCTTGGGTTAGGTTGCTCAATATTTATCCTAAATATTTCCCTCTTTTTCTTTTTGCTCTTTATTCTTTTATTTTGTGCACAAAAACATGCTAATTATAGGTTTTTACACAATGCATGCTTTTGGTAATTATTTGTATTTACACATATCTACATGTATTTGCAAAGGTTTTTGTAGCTAAAATAATAGAATAAAGAGTGATGAATGGGTATTCATCAACTCCCCCAGCCATGGGGAGCAGCTTGGTAGGATCGAAGCACCACCACGCCACCATGGAGGGTGGCGGGTCGACACCGGAGGCGCTGGTCGTCGTCGCTCAATCCTGCCACCTCCCCCTGTCACAGGGAGGTGGAGGAGGGCTGGGCCTTGCCCCGCGTAAAGGTGGACGCCGTGAAAGACAAATGGGAGTGGGTATTTAAGGCGGCGAAGATTGTGGTTTCGGATGAGTGCGACATGGATTGTGAGGTCGAAATGGAGCAGTGGAGAGGATGACGAGGAGTGAATGGTGGCTCGCGAGGATGAGGGATAATGGGGGTACGTGGTGAGGCGGTTAGCAAGAGAGGAGGTAGTCGGAGGAGATGGAGAAAATGGGATGGGCGAGGCTACCACGTGAGGTGGCAAACGTGGGAGAGAGGTCTGAACGGAGGTAGACGAAGGGCTCTGGCCATTGGATCTTGAGATCCAACGGCTGTAGGACATGCGCTAATGGGTGGTTACGATTAGATCCGGGGCGATGCGATCGAAGGGTCTAGGTTGCCGCCACGTGTCGCTCTGTGGACGCAGTGCTAACGGGCGATAGAGATGAGATCTGGTCTTCGATCAAACAGTGGAAGGATCAGCGAAGTGGAGCGGCTGGGATTGAGTGGCTTGCGGTGATCGGAGGGTTCAGAATCAGCCACGTGTCACGTTGTCGTGAAGGCACTAGTGGAGGGTTGTGACGGCGTCTGTGATTTGATCGAACGGTGGGGAATCATAGCGGGAATAGATGATGGTGATCAAGGCTCCTAGACCTGCATCCAACAGTGGCGGGCGCAAGCGGCGTGGCGCGATGAGAGACGGCCACGTGGCTCAACCAGAATGAGCCACATGGCCCAATCAGGTTATTCAGAAAAAGATGATGAGATATGAAGGATCAAATGGCCGAATTTTAGAAAGCTCAAAACATGAAAGTTGTAGATCTTGATGAGATCTACAAGTTTCATGTTGACCAAAAATGGAGATGAAGTCATTTGTAGATAGAAAATATTTTAGAGGGCATTTTAAGGCTAAAAACACCATGGAGTTTAATTTTGTGATTTTTTTTGTGATTTTTAATTTATCCAAGACTCTGATAATTACAAGACATTATCCAGTTTTTGTTGACACAAAAATAAGTGAGGGGGTTAAAAATGAAGAATTAAGATGATGAAATCGAGTTTCATCACCCCCTATACTTAAACTATGCTCGTCCCCGAGCATCAAAGAGAATGAATAAACTGGATTAACCCCTTGTGCATGTGAGTACAGGATCCAATCTGTTCAAGTCCACTCAACTTTAGAGGTCTAAAATTTTAGAGCTCAACCCAGCCTTAATCGAGAGGCACCCAATTCCTCTAATTTTCCAAACTCTCTCTGATATACATATAGACTAAGGGCCTGTTTGGTTGCTGGGTTGGACTGGGTTGGGTTGGGCTGGGTTGGGGTGGGTGAATAGTAATCTGTGAGGAGGAAGTACCCTTGTGAATAGTAACCAGGGTTGGGCCAACCCTGCCCAACCCTGCAACCAAACAGGCCCTAAGGGTATGACCTTTAGTGTTGACTGCGTTCACGAGAGTAGAGTCAAATCTTCACCCAAGGTCTTGGTCTGAGAAACTCTCCTAAGGACCCAATCCTCAACACTAGGGAATACATCAAATCTTGCATTCATTCCGCCTTCTCTTTAGTTGTCAGACTTAAAAAATGTAGATGGAAGGCTAGTAATGGAGGGCATGGGATTGTGTTATTTATTCTCTCCCTCTCATTGGAGCAAGGATCCTCTCTTAGTGCCTTATTACGCAACGCAATTTTTTGGTGTTGATCAGTGCGTCCGTCAAGAGAAGTTGAAGCCGTCTGCACTTGTTTTCTTGGGAATACACCGGGGTGTGTCTTTTTTGAATACCTATAATACCTTCTACACCTAGACTTGTAGCATTTATGATGCAGAGCCCTTTTTTGGTGCAAGCCCGACTCCTGGTCCTAATAGCGGTGGTCCAAGTGGACACTTTGAAAAGTTTGGGAGCGCTCTCCTTTGGTGGAAGCTCTTTAATAGGTAACTTTGTGGAATGAGAGATTTTCTTTGACATTTCATTTATTTGTAGTATTTTGGCTAGCTTCACTGCTTTTACCAAGAGTTGACGCACACTGATCATCATTTTTTATTTATTTCACACCCTGGCACGGTCAATGTCAAGAGATTAATATAAGAACCAAGTTCTCATACTGGCTAAAATTGCTGACACTCAGGTTTCATGAAGCTTTCAAATATTTTATCCCATCCTCGAGCATCATTAGATCAGGTCCAGACTCGAATCCCTCATCCCAGTTCCTCAAGTGAAGAATCGACTCATCTCATCGAAACCACAATCGTGCATGTGATGTGCTGATCATATTCTTATGGTCTGAGACTAAGCATGAAATATAGCATGCAAATTTGGAAATATAGGGGAATTTGGATGATCAAGTCTAAGACCCTGATGACCAAGGCTGGTTAACCTAAAATCTCAAGTCCTCACAAACTGAGTTTCCTTGAACATTTCCGATCTTGGGTGAAAGTGCGATTGTAGAGGATTAATCCAACTCCTTCATTCAAAAACAAAACACATACATTTTTTTAAGCTTCAAGAGATATTAGGACTGCCTAAACTCAATTAAGTAGATGCATATGCAATCAGCCAGTATGGATGTAAGTACAGGCCGAAGCCCGTTACTTGAGGACGGGGCCTTACGCGATGTCCTCTAAACCATCCACTCTGCTAAGGGCGAACCCTCACTGAACACGGCTACTTAATTGGGCTTAGTAGTCACTAATGACTCCTAAAGGGATTTTTGGATTTTCTCATTTTATGGAATTTTAATTAAAGGTTAGAACACAGGATAGACTCAATTTTCCTTGAAAAGAGAAAGAAACTTTCAAAACCATGTCACACAAATAAAAATTTTCAAAACATTTTCAAAAGATTTTTCAAAATAAGGGAAACTCATTTTTCAAATCATTTTCGAAAATATTTTTATAAAAATAGTGTAACATAATATAGAAAGCCATGGAAACCACTGAGTCCACTTAGTTCAATTTTTTTTACTTTAGCCAAAAAAGTTTTAAATTTTTCGGATTATAGCTAAAGTAAGTATATTGTATATACAGTATACCCCCTATACTTAAACTTTGCTATATCCTCATAGCACTAGATGATACAAGTCCATAGGTCCATTTAAATATAGAGAAATATACGTGAACTAAGAGGGGCTCCCCCTATACTTAGGTTAGAAATAACCTAAGTATAAAGGCAAGGAAAGATGAGTGGAGAAAATCACAGGGACTTGGGTTCCCTCTATACTTAGGCTGAGATTAGCCTAAGTATAAAGATGGAGATTTCATGTTGGGAGAGACCCAAGGTGACGAAGAAGAAGGATGGATGTACAAATGAGTGGATGAACCTGCGGAGATAAATGGAGTATCTAAGGCTCAAGGGAGGGTGTCGGAGCAAACATGGCTCAATCAAGCATGCAAAACCCTTTAATTTCACTAACTCACACATGAAACCTACCGAGGTTGGTTTATTATCTTGTCGGTTTTATTGGTGATTAAACCATTCTATTTATACGCGGTAACAAAAATATTAAGTGAAATCAACTACACACGAGGGTGTTGCTCTCCCAAAACAATTTTTTACTCCATTTTAGGTTGACTTGCAATTTAACAGTCCCAGTTTATTTAAGGTTGTCACTGAATTAAAGTGAGCACATAAATCAAGCAATCATCGTCTACCGTTCATTCCCATTTTCCATTAACCTAGGTGATCAAGCTAGGAGGGGAAATCGAGAAAAACCATGTATTCGATAAAAACCATGATCTAAGCTAAGCGATAAAACATGCAGTGACTTGGGCGAAAATACGTGAAAACTGGGGCTGTTTTAAAAACCAAAAATCATGTATGCAAGTCGATTAGAAAGCCGTACCTAATCATGCTTCTATTAGCAGGGAAGAATGTCTACTAAATTTGGCTAAGTGAAGCGAGATTATGTGCGTCTATATTTTAGTGTGTCCTACCTACGAGTAAGCACATAAAAAATGGAAAATAAAATACTCTCAAAGAGCCGTGTGCCTGGTCCTAGGACGGCACTCAAGTGGGGACGATCCCCACACAACCACATTCGTTCGATTACAATCGCGAGTCTTCGATCGAAGACCACTGTAAAAGATGATTATTACACAATAAAATGGTTATGCAACATAACATTTTTTTCTTTCTTTTCAACTTGCTCCAAGCATGCTTTTGCGGCTCCTCGCAGCGGGAAGCACCTGCTCCTCACCTCCTTGAATCATCAAGGGCCCTGTCACAAAAGAAACGGTTATAAATCAATCGAGAAGAAAATTTTATAATGCAAGACAAATGGACAACTTGGCCTATAAAAAAGAAACACTTAATAAAATAAATAAAAATCCAAATAAACAAGATATGAGTCGTGTCCCCGGCAACGACGCAATTTGATATAACGTGAATCCAGCCCTGGAATTAATATTTAATGGTCATTGCAGTCGGGCTGAACTAGGTCCATCAAAAACCATCTAAGTTGGATATGTCAAGGAAATTAGATGGTCGTATTTTATTTTTTTACTTGGCAAGATATCAAGGATGAACTTAGGGACACGAGCCTCTCTCGTGATTATTTAGATTTTTATTCATTAATTAAGTGTTAAATATAGAGAAATAGATCAAACAATGTATGCATGAAGACAATGCATTAAAATAAATATAAAACATGCATTTTTTATTATTTTTAATCATGCAATTAAATGCGAGAAATGCAATGCGAACATGCCTTGGGTTAAAATCATGAGCAATTTGAAACCTTAGTTAATTTCAGACTTGAATCAGGAGATAACTTATTTGATACATTAGGCAATGTTTGTATGAGCGACATAACAGACACTTGAGTTATTTAAAGTAATACATTAAGATAATAGTGTCAAAAAAGGAAACCAAATATGCCATTAAAAAGTTCATAAAACAAGCTTTAAAATGAAACTGAAATCAACTCAATCAGAGATATGATGCTCAAGATATTCATGAAAGAAGACAATGGCATAACTGAAAGAAAACAAGAAAGATAACTACAAATAGGTCCCTAGGAGGGACTAATGTAATAAAAAGTAAGTGCGAGGCTTTCCCTGTCATTAACCCACACGCACAGGGATATTTTTGCAATTATGAAAACCTGCGAGGGCATAACTGCAAAATACCCCCAAGTACACGTGTGCTGCACGTGATATCAGGACATGAATGCAAATTGGGAGGAGTTGGAGGGCCTCTGTGCAATTTACCCAGATGGCACGTGTTGTTCACGTGCTCTCTAGGCTCGGGACGACTCTCGGAAAAGGCTCGAGCTGCTTTGGCTAGGCTCGGAGTTTGGTTTTGGATCGATGCAAGCTCGGTGCAGTTCGGGACATCCAAGCCTATAGGGTCGAGGACTAAGGCTCATGGCAGCTCTGGCGTGGACACGTGGCCGATCGTAGGCCACCCGATCATGGAGATCGGGTGGCTGTTGTATGCTCTTGGAGAGAAGACGTGGATGTCTCCTTGCCGTTGGATGAACGCTTGATGAAGTATCCAACGAAACTTACTATTTCTTCCTCGGGTGCAGATGGCAGCGAGATCCGAGCTCCGACGAAAGAGCTCCAGCTCCGCCGCTCTATCTCGGACACGACGGACCTCCCCGGAGCTCCTTGAACGGTCGTCGAGGTAGCTGGGAGCTCAGGGAAGCCGCCAAGGCTTCGGACTAAGATCGTCGAGGCTCAGGTGTCGGCGACTGAGTTGATGAAGTTTGCTCCGGTGAAGATCCGACCATTGAAGAATTTGTCGACATGCATAGTTATGGACATAGCCGAAGCAAAGGACGTGTGTGCGTGAGTGGGATGGATGCTCTTGTGGGCAAAGAAGGTGGGAGCTCTGAGCTCCTCCACCGTGGAAGGCGGAGGAGATGGGTCGAATGTGATCTGGGGTATGGAGGACATGGATAATGGTCGGAGGTGAGCGCATGAAAGGGGGCAATGCGACGAAGCTTTCGAGAGGATCAATGGAGTGTGAGGGTGTGTGTAACCTCCTAATTAATTAGGCGAAATGTAGGAAAAATACAAAGAGGGACGAGGAAGCTTACCTGGTCGGAGATGGAGGTCAGAGGCTTGGGCTGGGGTTCGAGTTGAGCCCCGGGTCATCGCTGGACTCCCCCAACCATGGGGAGTAGCTTGGCGGGCTTGGAGCACTGCGACACCGTCATGGAGGGCGGCGGGTTGACACCGGAGGCGCTGGTCATCGTCGCTCGATCCCGCCACCTCCCCCTGTCACAAGGAGGTGGAGGAGGGCTGGGCCTTACCCCGAGTAAAGGTGGACGCCGTGAAAGATGGATGGGAGTGGGTATTTAAGACGGCGAAGATGGTGGTTTAGGATGAGGGCAACGTGGATTGTGAGGTCGAAATGGAGTAGTGGAGAGGATGACGAGGAGTGAATGGTGGCTCGCGAGGATGAGGGATAATGGGGGTACGTGGTGAGGCGGTTAGCGAGAGAGGAGGTAGTCGGAGGAGATGGAGAAAATGGGAAGGGCGAGGCTGCCGCACGAGGTGGTGAACGTGGGAGAGAGGTCTGAACGGAGGTTTATGAAGGGCTCTGGTCGTTGGATCTTGAGATCCAACGGCTATAGGACATGCGCTAATGGGTGGTTACGATTAGATCCGGGGCGATGCGATCGAAGGGTCTACGCCGCATGTCGCTCTGTGGATGCAGTACTAACGGGTGATAGAGATGAGATCTGGTCTTCAATCGAACGGTGGAAGGATCGGTGGAGTGGAGCGGCTGGGATTGAGTGGCTAGCGGCGATCGGAGGGTTTAGAATCAACCATGTGTCACGTTGTCGTGAAGGTGCTAGTGGAGGGCTGTGATGGCATCTGTGATTTGATCGGATGGTGGAGACACATAGTGAGCATAGACGACGGTGATCAAGGCTCCTAGACATGCATCCAACAGTGGCAGGCGCAAGTGGCGTGGCGCGATGAGAGGCGGCCACGTGGCTCAACCAGAATGAGCCACGTGGCCCAATCAGGTTATTCAGAAAAAGATGATGCGATACGAAGGATCAAATAGCCGAATTTGAGAAAATTCAAAACATGAAAGTTATAGATCTTGATGATATCTACAAGTTTCATGTTGACCAAAAATGGAGATGAGGTCATTTGAAGATAGAAAATATTTTAGAGGGCGTTTTAAGGCTAAATACACCACGGATTTTAACTTTGTGATTTTTTTGTGATTTTTAATTTATCCAAGAATATGATAATTATAAGACATTATCTAGTTTTTATTGACACAAAAATAAGCAAGGGGGTTAAAAATGAAGAATTAAGATGATGAAATCGAGTTTCATCACTAGAAAAACAATGGATGCCGCTCAGCGGAATTACCGGTCACAGAGAAGGATATGCTAGCCGTAGTCTTTGCCTTAGATAAGTTTCGATCTTACATTCATAGATCTAAAGTGACTATTTATACTGATCACACCGCCATCCGATACTTAATGGCGAAGAAGGATGCCAAAACCAGATTGACCAGATGGATCCTTCTACTCCATGAATTTGACATAGAGATTAAGGATAAACCTGGAGTCAGAAATGTGGTGGCGGATCACCTCTCCCATCTATAGAACCTTGAGGATTTGGATCAAATAACACCTATTACTGAGACATTCCCAGATGAGGCAATCCCAGCGATCACCTCACTTCCATGGTATGCCGATATTGTGAACTATCTTGTCACGAAGAAAGTTCCACAAGATTGGCCCAGAAAGCGACTTGAGACCTTTCTTGCGAAGGCCAAGTCGTACATTGGTAAAATTCCACTCTTTACCATGAAGGAGGGGATAGCATCTGGAGACGGTGTATTCCTCAAGAAGAGCAGCATAGGATACTCACCTATTACCACAAGCTTGAGGCAAGAGGACATCATTCTGGGAGACAGATAGCACAGAAGGTGCTTCAATCCGGTCTCTGGTGGCCTACCCTCTTCTAGGATTTAGATGAATTCGTGAAAAGATGTACTGACTGTCAGAAAATGGGCACTTGTGGACAGAGGGATATGTTGCTGATGCAACCCATTCACTTCTGTGAGGTCTTTGACGCATGGAGCATCGATTTCATGGTCCCATTTCCTAAGAGTCAGGGATTTGAGTATATCTTGCTTGCTGTAGATTACGTGAGTCGTTGGGTTGAGGCCATCCTCGCCCAAACTGCAGATGCTAATACTGTTTGCAAATTCTTGAGGAAAAATATCATTTCACGGTTTGGGGTACCTAGAGTTTTGATATCAGATGGGGGGACTCATTTTATCAACAACAAGGTAAGGACCCTTGCTAACGAGTTCAGCATAGATCATAGAGTTGCTACTCCTTATCATCCATAGATAAATGGTCTTGCTGAGGTTTTAACAGGGAGATTAAGACTATATTGCAGAAGGTAGTCCGCCCAGACCGAAAGGATTGGTCACAACTTTTGGACTCGATCTTGTAGGCATATCAGACGTTCTTCAAGACTCCATTGGGTACATCTCCATTCCGACTCGTTTATGGCAAGCCATGCCACTTACCAGTTGAGCTGAAGCATAAGTCACTATGGGCTATTACTGAGATATTTTTGGATCCAGAGAGTGTAGGAGATCAAAGAAAGGTAGAATTGGTAGCCCTGGAGGAACTTATAGATACAACCTTTTTGAGTAGCCTACAGTATAAGGAGTGAGTGAAAATATGGCATGATTCCCATATCAGCCATAAGTAGTTTGAGCCGAACCAGAAAGTATGGTTATTCGATGCTAGGATAAAACTATTTCCAGGAAAGTTGCAGAGCAAGTAGAAGGGACCATACTTGGTCCGGAAGGTGTATGACAATGGAAACATTGATATATCTGAGATGTCATCTGAGTCTACCTTCTGAGTTAACGATCAACGCCTGAAGCCATATCAAGATCATGATCCGCTGACTGTCCATGTTGCCCCTATTCATTTTGTATGAGATGTGGTTTTTGACTCACATCAATTGCATCTCATGCCTGATTATGACTTCCTCCCGCAGCTGTATAGATCCAGATGTTCATATCACACATTATTTTGTCTAAACACCCCATCTCCATCTCATGATTATGCTATACTTAGGGTGTACTTTACCCTAAGTATAGGGGGGTGTCAGACTTGTGATTATTCTTTTGATTCTTTTTACCTTTGTTTTGTTGCCTATACATAGGGATATTTTACCCTAAGTATAGGGGAGGTAGACTCTGTACATTCTACTCCTCGGTTTTCCCCTTGTGTACAATCGTCTATACTTAGGATTACTTGATCCTAAGTATATGGGGATCACCAACTTCTATTGATTTTATTCTTTTATTCGTCGTTGTAGCATAACATTCTTTTCACTTTCCAATACTTAGCACGAGTTATGTCTTCCTTTTCAGCTCTTTGATCACTATGAGGACATAGTTCGAGCTAAGTATAGGGGGTGTCGTATATATTGTATATATACTTTAGCCATAACTCGTACTTTCATATTTTTAATATGGCTAAAATACTGTATAAATACTTGTAAAAAAATTTAAAACTAACTAACTAATAAAGATGCAGATATTTCCTCATAATTCTTTTTGTATATACTGATTAATAAGTCAGGTTGAAATATTTTAAAAAATAGTTTGAAAATCTATTTGAAAAATCCTTTTAAAACTATTTGAAAAATATTTGAAAAATATTTTCAACCTTTATAAATATAGTGTGGCTTGAAAAAATCTTTCTTTGCGTAAAATAAAATTATTTGGTAAAACTATTTGCAAATGTTTTGAAAATGGTTGAAAAATATTTTAAAAATCTATATATACTATTTGAAAAACGTTTGCAAAATTATTTTTAAATGTGTGAAAATGACTGTAAAATTGTATGTTTGGACTATAGTTTTCAAAATTATCTGTAAAATTATTTTCAAATAAATTTGAGGAATACATGCATCACAAAAATTTTAAAAAATGAATTAATAAAAAATCCAACTATATGTATATACCTGTATAAATTACTCAAGTTGTAACTCCGTTCACCTAATTCTTGTAACAATTGACTTACTCCCATGTAAATATATGTATCTCACCCCTAATCCTTATTAAAAAAATTGTATATACTTGTATATATTACTAATCTTTTATTTTAAAAAATTGCATAAAAAACTTTTTACATGTGCATCATTTTTCAAAAATCCATAAAAAGTTCAAAAATTTGAAAATTGTTTCACAAAAAGATTTTCTTTTCTTTTTCTTTACATTGTACATATTTTCTTGCATTAACATGTGCATTTTCAGGATAATTTTGACATTTAAACTAAGTCTAGATTAAATTTGAAGAATGGAGCTTAGTTGGACCTTAATCCACTTAATTTCAGAGGAACCTTATAAGAATTGGAGTTAAGACTTTTCAGATCCTAGTGACTTAATTCTTTGAGTCCATAAGAATATGTTCACATGTCATCTTGATAAGTCTAAGTAGAATATTTAACAACACACGCATGATTCTTTCTGACAGTGGCTTACCTTGGACTATGCACTCTACATGTAGCTCTTCATGGAGGAAGTAGTGAGGGGGCAGAATCTTTTGGCTTGGGGCAGCATACGAGGGTAGTACATCTAGGCAGAACCTCTCATCCTCCTCTAGGGAGGGAAGTGTGTCTCAACCTGGTCTGGTGATGTTGAGATCTAAAGACATGATGCTATGGGGTTGCAATAATGCTTCAAAAGAGGGATAGTCTACTGGCTCAAGAGGAAACACTCCTTATGTACATGCTGCACCTTGTATATATTGTCAAAAAAGAAAAAAATGCAAAATCTCCAAAAGTGGACATTCCTGATAGAAAAGTAAAATGCCTATCGGAGTGTATATACAAGCGGGAAAAAAAAAGACAGAGCTTCAAAGTCAAATGTTTGTAAACTTGCAGCGGATGACTTGGCTACACTGGTCATGCATCCAAGAATAGGTAACTACATTGGTTACCGTCCATTCTCTTCTCCATCCCCTCTTCTTGAGCTTGTTATACTTGAACTTAGATGGGAATATCCCTGCTCCTCGAGGAAAGAGTTGCCAGACTGAGGGATTAGAGTTACCTTGTTGAGAGAGATTGTTTCTTTGCTACTTTCAAGATGAGGATCTATATTTCACTTACACCGTACAAGTAAGAATTCATAGTCATAGGAATTTATGTATGTAGACTTGTTCTAATCTGACTGTTGAGGAGACCTGAATAGGGGTCTTGTGGAACTTAGAGGTTGTTAGGTTTTAAATCCATTTCCCATTAAGGTTCCGAGACACTAATAATCCAAAGGTCCGACAAAGCACCGTACTTCATTTTTATGAAGATAAGCTTAAAAGTCAACATTGTTCTAACTTCTTTCCTTTTTCTTTTCTTTATTTTTCTTTTCACTCATTTTCCAAATAAGTGTTTGCTAAGGGACTAGAAAAGGTAAAGTATAGGGGAATGATGAATCCACGATTCATCATCTTTATTCTTTTATTTTAGCTTTATTTCCTTAGTCAAACACCTGTAAATAACCACTAATTCCATTTAATTACCATTTTGCATGCATTTGTTAAATATGCATTTTTAACACTTTTTGTACATAAATTAAATAATAAAAAAGAAAAGAAAAATAAAAGAAAATAAAGGATGAATTTATGTAATAAATACAGACTGACCCGTACCTCGAGAGAAGGTCAATACTTGACCTGATCGATCAGGAATAAAGTAGGGGGAAATAGGGTCTTTAATCCAAAAATCCAAAAATATTTTGTAAATATTTTTCCTGTATATTTGTAAAAAACTTACATTATTTTATTTGTACAAAAAATGACTTCAAATTAATTATTTTTTAAAACAAAAGTTGTAAATAAAATTGTATTGTAAATAATAAAAATAATTGCAAAGCAAAATTATGTACATATTACAAATAATCACACTTAGAAAAAGCTACAAAGTAATAATTGAAACACCAATTTCGGCTCCGTACGAGCTCAAATTGAATCAAAATTACTTACATTATACTCTAAATTAAATTATCTTTCAAATGGCTGTAGTTTCATAATTTTTGGAGTTACGGTTAAAAAGTCAGTTTTCTGGGGTGTTTTGTGCAGTTTCACCACTTACATATTTGTATAATTATTCATATTTATTTTTAATGTACACAATTGTAAATATTATTTTTATTAAAAATAAAATAAAATAATATAAATTAAAAAATTTAAAAAATATAAAAATTATTTCCTTATTTTTACATATGTATATTGTAGTATATGTACATAATATTTGTATACAACTAATTTTCTTATATAAAAATTACCACAAAATAATTATCTAACATTAATTAATTAATTTAATTTAATTACGAAATTTATATTTATTTATATTTATTTATTTTATTTATTTGATTTAAAGAACGCATGAGGAACACATGCGGGTAAATAAGCTAGTTCCGCTTCATCACCGCCCGGATGCAGTCCAAAATTTGCAAGGGTTCTCGCATAATGGACACATGCGAGTAAAGAAGTTAGTCCAAAAGAGATTGCAAAGGAAGTTACGGATTGGTAGTTGGAATATCGGTACTTTAACTGGAAAATTGATGGAGATAATGGATATAATGGAAAGAAGGAAGATTCATATATTATGTCTTCAAGAGACTAAATGGGTTGGAGAGAAAGCAAGGGAGATCGAGAAGACAGGCTTTAAACTTTGGTATTCAGGTAAAGATAAGGGCAGAAATGGTGTTGGAGTGGTTGTTCATAAAGATTTGAAGGATTGTGTGGTTGAGGTGCAAAGATTTGGGGATCGGATTATTTTGCTAAAGTTGGTGCTTGAAGAAGAAATTCTGAATATCATCTCAGTTTATGCACTGCAAATTGGTTTAGATGAAAGGACTAAACAAGCTTTTTGGGAGGATCTGGATAAGATTTTACAAGGAATTCCACAAAAGGAGATGGTTTGCATAGGTGGAGATCTTAATGGACATGTGGGAAAAGATGTTTCAGGGTATGCAAGTGTGCATGGAGGACATGGTTTTGGGGATAGAAACGAAGAAGAAAGTCATTCTGGATTTTGTAACTGCATATTATCCTTTCATAGCAAACACTCTTTTCAAGAAAAGGGAGGGGCATTTAATTACTTATAAGAGTGGCTTAACTAGAACACAGATAGATTACTTTGTGTTGAGGAGAAGAGATCGGTTGTGTTGCAAAGATTGCAAAGTAATCCCTAGAGAGAGTTTGACAACCCAACATCGCTTGTTAGTCTTGGATTTACAAATAAAAGGGCTGGTAAAGAAAAGGAAGGTTCCTAACATCACTAGAACTAGGTGGTGGAATCTTCCGCTGAAGCAATCAAGCTCCAGGGAGAAGGTTTTAGAAGACTTATCTTGGGATTGTAGCGGTAGTGCAAACAAGATGTGGGAGGCAGTAACATCTTGTATCCGAAAGGTAGCCAAAGAGATGCTAGGCGAGTCAAAAGGAGGAGCTCCGGGTCAAAAAGAGGCTTGGTGGTGGAGTAAAGGGGTGCAAGAGAAGCTAAAAATTAAAAGAGCTTGCTTTAAAGCTATGTCTGAGGATAGAACAGAGGAAACTGTCAAAGACTATAAAATAGCGAAGAAGGAAGCAAAGAAGGATGTAAGCGAAGCTAAGTTAAAAGCTTATGAAGTTTTGTATAAAAACCTCAACTCTAAGGAGGGCCAGAAGGATATATTCAGGTTGGCCAAAGCAAAAGAGAAAGAAAGACCAAAGACCTTTCTCAAGTGAGATGCATTAAGGATGAGGAAGGTCACGTGCTTGTTACTCAGAAGGATATAGAGACTAGATGGGAGCAGTACTTCCATAAACTTTTCATTGGAGAAGGAAATAGAGAGATCACTTTGGGTGATCTAGCTAGTACTGAAAGTTACTTGAATCGTGCATGCTATAGACGAATACAAAGAAAAGAAGTAGAGGAGGTTTTGAAGGTTATGAGACCTGAGAAAGGTGTTGGACCGGATGACATCCCTGTAGAAGTATGGAAAGTTTTAGGTGAGCATGGTTTGACTTGGCTTACGAATTTATTCAATGTTATTTGGCAAAGCAAGAAAATGCCTGAAGATTGGAGGAGTATCGTGGTGCCTCTTTATAAGAACAAAGGAGACATTCAAAATTGTTCAAATTACAGAGGTATCAAGATGATTAGTCACACTATGAAAATTTGGGAACGTGTGATCGAAAGAAGGTTGAGGCAAGTTTCCCAAGTAAAAGAAAACCTATTCGGATTCATGCCAGGTCGCTCAACTATTGAAGCCATCCATTTGCTGAGGGGAACAATGGAGATTTATAGAGCTAAAAGGAAGAATCTCCATATGATCTTTATTGATTTGGAGAAGGCTTATGATTCCGTCCTATGAGAGATACTGTGGAGAGTTTTGGAGAAGAGACAAGTACCTGTCCTATACATTAATCTCATAAAGGATATGTATGATAGGGCTTTATCTTGTGTAAGGACCCCGGTGGGGAAGACTGACTATTTTGATATCAACATTGGTTTACATCAAGGTTCAGCTTTGAGTCCATTTCTTTTTACTTTGATTATGGACGAGTTGACAAGTCACATCCATGATGGGTTACCTTGGTGTATGTTATTTGCTGATGATATTGTGTTGATTGACGAGACTAGAGATGGAGTAAATGAGAAGCTTGAGGTTTGGAGACATGCATTGGAGACTAAAGGTTTTCATATAAGTAGGGCTAAGACGGTATATGGAATGCACCTTTGATGGAAGCAATGGTGAAGGAATCGAGGTGAAGATTAGTGACAACAACATTTAGAAGAGAGATTCTTTTAGATATATGGGATCTATTTTGCAACATGATGGGGAAATTGATAGAGATGTTACTAATAGAATAAATGCAGACTGGCTAAAGTGGAGAGGAGCCTCCACTGTTTTCTGTGATTAAAAATTCCTTTAAAAATTAAAGGAAAGTTTTACAAAGCAGCCGTGAGACCTGCTATGCTTTATGGTTCTGAATGTTGGCCTGTGAACCATAGACATGTGCAGAGAATGGCTGTAGCAGAAATGAAAATGCTAAGATGGATGTGTGGACATACACGTAAAGATCGGATTCGGAATGATGCAATCAGAAAGAAAGTTGGTGTAGCTCCGATCGAGGATAAGATGTGAGAAAACCGCTTAAGATGGTTTGGTCATTTGCAAAGAAGGTCAACTGATGCACCGGTTAGGAGATGCGAGTATTGGGATGTTGAGCCAGCTAAGAGAGGGCGAGAACGACCCAAGAAGTGTTGGAAAGAGACTATACGAAGGGATCTTAGTTTTTTGGATGTAAGTCCGAGATTGACCCAAGATAGATCTGAATGGAGGCGAAGAATCCATGTAGCCGACCCTACTTAATTGCGGGAAAAGGCTTTGTTGTTGTTGATTTGATTTAAAGAACCTACCATGTATATAAAATTTTATTCCATACCTTTAATGGCCACCATTAAGATTGGTAATTAATTTTTAGAAATTATTTAATTAATTTATTTGAATTAATTTCGAAATTCATTTTTAATTAATTAATTAAAATTTTATTTAATTATTTTATTAATTTACCCAATAAACACCTTCCTTAAGTGTATATACCTTCATTTTTTTGTTTTTTCTTCTCTTTTTATTGGCTCCTTTCTCCCTCATTCACGCTTGATCAATCTTTGGTGGAGAGGAGCCCGATCTCCGAGAGCCATCTTCCTGAAAAAGGGTGTCCAACCTCGGAGCCGTCCGGTGAC
Source organism: Ottelia alismoides (assembly GCA_037367405.1). NCBI lineage: Eukaryota > Viridiplantae > Streptophyta > Magnoliopsida > Alismatales > Hydrocharitaceae > Ottelia > Ottelia alismoides. The sequence goes on from JAZKJV010004713.1 coordinate 502,349, forward strand.
AGCGCGTCAGCCCTCGTCAAGGCCATCACGGCATTTCCGAACCCTGAGCTGAGATCCAATTTTATTTCTCTTCATTTTTCTTAGATAGATCGTAGTTTAAATTTTTGCCTCGATTTCATTAATCTTTACGTATAAAAATCATCGAAAAAAATCCATATCACACATTTCTGCCCCGAGATCGAATTTTTCACCTCACATCTTAATCTCTCCATTTCACATTTCTATCTCACACAATCTTCCACCTCCGGTCATGCACGGTGACCAGAGATACGGATCTAACTTCCGCATCGCAAGATCCAACTCATTCACCAATCCCAATTGTTTATAAATAAATAAAAAAATTAAAAAAAGATATATATAATTGTTTTTCCTATTTTTCTATATCACATTTGTTTTTGCAGGAAAAATAAAAAAAGAATTGTTTTTGTCTCTAACCTTTATTTTACAGGAAAATCAAAATAAAAAAATAAAAAAAATAAAAAAATGCTTCTGTTTACATTTTCCATTTAAAAAAAAGATAAAAAATTCTTTTTAGTTCTGATTACATTACATTTCATGTTTTTAAAAAAAAATAAAAAAACAAAAAAAAACAAAAAAATTAACAAGCTGGTCACACCCAACCCTCTCCGCTAGGTTTCGGCCGCGGCCCAGCGTCCCACGTGGAGACCTCCTCTCTGCCGGCGGCCAAAGCCCGCCACGCAACCGTGACCTCCAACGATCGCCTCCGTGCGCGGGAGCCTATGTGCAGCGCCGCCCTCCTTCCGTCATCACCCCCGTCGCTTGGAGCCCTAATGGCGCGGCTTTGGTGCCGATCCCACGTCCTCCAGCGTCGCCCCTGGCGTGTCTCCGCGCAACCCGCCACCGCCTAGGTGGCTGCGTACCCCATGACTCCCAGCTCTACTGACCTCCAAGGCTCCGTCGCGCGGAGCCCAACGGTGAGGCCCTACGCCGAAGCCTCCACCACCACCCCTGGCGCGTCTCCGTATCACCGTGTGGAGGCAGCGACCCCTTTGGACTCTCCTTTTTGTCTTGTGGAAACAAAGCAACAAGAAGCCCTAGCTTGTGGTTAAAAAAATGAAAGAAAGAAATTTGGAGAAAGTGCGCTGAAACCCTCCGATCTTTTCAGAATTGCGAAAACCCCATGTGCTCCAGAAGGTCATATGCGTGGCACATGTGTAGTGGGTAATTTACATTTTTCTTCCTCTGTTTATTTCTTGTTCCATTTTAATACAAAAACTTTTCAAAAAATGCATTTAATCCATGTATTACAGACTTTAATATTGCATGCACTTTTGATGGAGTAAATGCTTTTCATGGTCTAAAAAATTTCAAAAAAAAATGTGCATGTTCCAGCTATGTTCTTCTACATTATTAAAAAATTTCATAGCAGTTTGTTGACATTTGATATATTTAAAAAAAACAGTCACTTTTTGCCTTCCTGAAATTAAAAAAAATCATAAAAATTTGAAAACTTTCCTAAAAATTCCAAAAAATAGTGTAGGTGTGTTTCATTATCTCTTAATTTCTTTCCAAGTTTTGTCCATAGATCATTTATAAAAACCAAAAATATTGCTAGAAACAAAAAATACCAAAAATAGTGTGGTGTTGTGTGTTCTTGTCACTTGTGCTCATTTTGAAAAATTAATAAAAAGATTTTAAAAAATAGAAAAAAACCACTAAAAATCGCATTTTAGAAATTTGACTACTTAGTTTTTAAATCGTGCACCTTATATTCGACCCTAGTCGCTATAACAGGTAAATTGAATAGCGAAACTGCTTACATTTACATATGCTTGTCATTGATTTATCTTTTCTTAAGTGGTTTAAAACAAAATTTTCTCGTTGACCGATTCCAGTGGTTGAGAACAACGATAATTGTGATAATTTATTTACACATCTTAACCAATCATAATCCGTGTCATCAGGCACGTAAGTGAAGGATGTCTAGTGGTGGTGCTCGTGCGGTGAATTAAGGGTGAGGGACTGTGTGCGGAGTGAATTAAATCAGAGAAAAATAGAGAAACACAGGAAGAGATATCATACCTGATCAGAGAGGTCAATGACAGCGGGGGGAAGGTTTGGGTTGAGGACCTGTATGGGGCTCAAGTGTTTGCACAATGAGGGCAACCCATCCTCAGTGCTCAGCATTCCTAGGGTGACCGCAACATGGCGACCAAGCCGTGGGTTGACACCGGAGCAGGGTGAGGCCATGATGGCCCTCCTCCAACCTTCTTCTATCACAGGGAGGTGGAGGAAGACTAGGGCTCTTGCTCAGAATTGGTGGACGGTCGGTGAAGTGGGCGGAGGAGAGGGTTAAATAGGTGGAGGTAGGTTGCGGTTATGGATGATGAGCAGATCTTGAATGGTTGATCAAGGCTGCGAGAAGCTCAGATCTAGGGAACTTGTGGGTTGGCGAGGATAACAGAAGTCGGGGGTATGTGGAGGAGCTGTTAGGTTGTGAAGAGGGTGGCTGTGGTGGGAGCTAAAAATGGAAGGGGGCAGAGGTGTCGCATGGCGTAACGCCTGGAAGGGAGTGAGATGGATGTAGGCGACGAGGCCTGGACTGTTGGATCATGCAATCCAACGGCCCAGATGGAGGCACATGCGAAGGGCTTATATCAGATCTGATGATCTGATCGAGCATCTAAGGAGTAGGCGGAGATGAGCGGCGAGGATCTGATCTGGGGTAAGATCGGAGGGCTAAGGAGAAGGCACAGATGGAAGGTCATGATAAAGGCGTGTGGCGCAAGGTGGTACGACCACGTGGGTGGTGCTGAAGCGCAGGATGGGAGGTCATCGTGCGTTGGAAATTAAGGCGAAAGTGGACGGTTGAGATTTGAATCAGGAGGGTGATCCAATGGCTATGAGTAAAGAGGAGGGGGATAGCATAGACCAGGGCGGTTGGTGAAGATTCAAGGGCCCAGGAAGTGGCTGATAGATGTAAAGGGTCGGGCCACATGGCTCAATCAGAGGGAGGCACGTGGCTCAATTGAAAAATTAGAAAATAGGAAAAATAAAGATAAATCAAAAGAAATAATTAGAAACTGAATTAGAAAAAGTCAAAACATGAAAGTTGTAGATCTCGATGAGATATACAAGTTTCATATTGATCAACAATCCAAAAGATCTTAATTGTATAATGAAGATTTTTTGCAAATATTTTTAATGGTTAAAAACACTGTGTTTTAAAGGTTTTGTGATCTTTTTGTATTTTACTTTCTTTTTAAAGGCTAAGATAAATATATACAATATTTATTCAAATTTTTAAGGATTTTTAATAAAATAGAAAACAAAGAAAATATTAGAAATTAAATACAATAAAATTAGGTTTAGTGTTATTTAGTGTCAATTATACACAAATTATTTACAATACAAATCAATATTAAGGATTTAATTGTGGTTTTTATTGAATTATTTAAGTTAGGAGTATAATAAATGGATTTTAGCATGATGTATCAGATATTCATTAGAGATCGATCCCGGTTGACCTCGGTCAACTCTCTGATCTCCATAGGTCCGTGTCTGTTAGGCGTTACAACTTCCTCTTCCTCATTTTTTCCTCATCGATTCTTGCATCCTATTCACTTGAGCCCTCCTTGACTTTTATTCCTCGATCGATGTTCTTTCACGTGCCAACAACTCCTTGATCAATATATTAATACTTCACGCAGGAGCCTTGGTCAAAGCATGTCATTTACATATGCCCTCGTTAGACCTCCATTTGAATTTGATCATGTTCCACCCTCAAAATCCCCAATATTTCTCATGCCTAAGCTTGTTGGTGACAACAATGAGCTAGCCGGAGTATTTGGTGTGGAGGAAGAGGACTAGAGATGGTGATTCGAGCTTGCCGGAGACCTTCAGGCGGAGCTCGACCTTGGCTCCTTGTTCAGTAGGTTGAGCCATAGTTTTCTAGCTATTTTCGTTCCTATCATTAATTTTAACTTAGTTTTGGTTTCTGTTTCTTTTAATTTTCTTTAATTTCATAGAAAACACAAATCATAGTTTGTCTGATCTTGAGCTCTAGCCACTGCTCCACTATTCTCCGACTGTGCTCCGCCTCATCTGATACCTCCATCATCTTCCCCTTCGAATTCTCTACATCACAGGCACCTCCATCCACCTCAATCTTCTCTAGATCAAGCAATGGTACTCCTCCTCTACCGATCATCAGAGCACCTCCGTCGCATCCCATATTCACTCATTCGTGCACCAAATATGGCCCGGATTCCTCCTTTTTATTGTGTTGTTCTAACCTTCCAGAATTTGCTGCCTAAGGACCCGATTCAGGTCGCTTTTTGCCAAACTGGAGGTATTCCTGGATCTCCAGCTTCATCAGTCGTCTAGGACCCCTCGATGGGTCCTAGACTCTTCTAAGCTCCCCAGCTGACGTGGAAGCCTTCCAACCTTCTTTTGCGCCATCTGAGAGCCCCATCGGTGGTCGAAGTTGACTAGGAGGTCGAATTGAAGTTCACCCAAATGGGTGTTCTTCCTAGTTCTTCCTAGTGTGTCCATGACCGTTCGATCATGTTTCTCCTCCGAACACTACAACTGCCTTCGGATCATAGAGCTCTTGGCCGTCAGATCTCCGTTGGAGATCTAATCCATCCCGTTCGAAGCAAAGTGTCACCGGTCGTTTATGAGGTGATGCGTGACAAGTGAAGCGCATATGACCGTCGATCAATGCTTAGAGGGGTATTTTGCACCACCCCTCCACTTTTTTATTTAGTTTTTAGTCCCCAAACTTTTAGTGGTAGTTCAAATTATTTGATAATATTTACACTTAGGCTCTCGTATTTAGTTTATTTGCTTTTAGTCAGTTTACGTCATCTCATGTGTGCATACATGTGAGGGGCTGGACATTTTGTAGAGGACCCCCTGTAAGTTTGTGTTATTATCTAGTCCAAGGAATTTTTATTTCGTATTTATATTTTTGGAAAAATTACAATCAAGTCTTGTAATTTTTTGGATATTACAAAATACCCCTACCAGCATGTTATTAATTGAGTATTTCTGGGGATTTCGCACATATGCCCTGAACTTTTGAAATGTGTTCTAGAATGCAAGCTATGTTTATTTAAAATACATTTAGGTCCCTGCTAGAACAATTAAGTTTATTTCTTATCTTTTGATTATTAAAATAGCATTTTGCATCAAAAAATCTTAGGAAAATTATTTTAAGGTCTGAGAATATATTAAATCAAATACATTTTTCGCAAGGTAATTAAAATTATTTTCTTATTTTAAAAATACAAAAACAATGCATGTTTCTCCTGTTAGCATTAAAAAATAGAATAAAATTATAAAAATAATTTGAAAAAATACTAAAAAATATAGCTTTATTTATGTATTTTGCATCTATAGACTAAAAATCACTAAAAAATACAAAATAAAAATATTAAAAAAATGAAAAACTCTAAAAATCTTATAAAAATTATTTAAGATACAAAAATATTAGTTTCTATTTTTGAATTTTTCTTATAATATATATTATATACTAAAAATAGTTTTAAATTCCAAACCAATCCATCCTAATATTATTATTCACTGTTTTGATATTTTTTATAAATTAAAATAAAAACTAAATAAGCAAAAAATATTAGAAAAATTCCAAAACCAGAGAAAAAAGACTAAAAAGACAAATAACCTTTTATTTTGAAAATTTTGATTATATAAAGTTGTATTTATAAATAGAATACTTTCTATATAATTTACATATATATTATTACTATATACTACTTATATTTATTATTTAATATATATATATATATACCATAAATATTTTAAAAAACACATAAAAAATAAACAGAACTATATTTTAGGGTATTTTTATGATTTATATATTATATTTATAACCTATATAGTTGTTATAGTATACACATTATCTATATATACTTTATATATACTTATACCTCTATATATTACAAAAGAAAACTAAAAATAAAAAATATAAAAAGAAAATAAAAATTATAAAATTTAAAACTAAAAAATATATAAATTAAAAATTCAAAAACATAAAATATTTAAAACCCACAAAAATTTAAAATCTCTATAAAACACACAAAAATATTTGTTGATTTTTTGACAATTTTTGTGGCTATCCCTGTTAATCCTTTGTGATTCGACGTTTACACTTGCATACTATACCTACTATTTTGTAGGGTATAATTAAGTTTTGCTCAGCTTATTTATTGTTTGATCATTATTGTGTGTTAATTGTTAATGCTCTAGATTGTGGATATCTAAGACTCGAGAGAGCGATAGACACAACGATTGCTGGATCTGACTTGTCGAGCACCACAGACTCTCGAAGAACGGATGTTAGGATCTCTCCATTATTTAGATGTTCATCAATGAGTATTGGCATATGGTCGACCCACTACAACAAATTTGATAAGGCAACGAATAATATTTATTCGATATCAGATCATACGTAGTAAAATATATAACAACAAATATTATCCTGTTAAAGTTACAATGAATATTTTATTCGTTTCTATATTCCTAGCAATGAATCATATAAATAATGGTTATTCATTGTCTTTTTCTTTTAATCCTTGTCAAATTTAGCACTGATTACTACAAATTTTAACAAATAAGTCAAGGGATAAGTAATTACTATGTTAATCATTAGCAAGGAATATGCCATTCATTGCTGATTTGAAGAACAAATGTTAATTTACAACGAATACTATTTGTTGGTATACATTAACCATCTGAAAAGATAACAAATATTCAAATTATTTATATCTCAAGCCACTTTTTTGTAGTGACCACTAATGATGTAGAAACGGATATAACATTCATGTGCTAATTCCAAGTATTTAAAATTATTTTCCAATGAATAACATCCAATTTTATATATTTAGCAATTGACAATATATTGACATATTTCAAAAAAATGTCACTATATAGACTGATTTGGTTAGTGTCCGTATTCGTTCCCAAAAATATGGCAACACATATTTCGTATCTGTCAATTTATACGTCTGCAGTATATTCTTATTTTTAAAATAGATGAGAGATAATTATACATATATTGAGGTTGATATCCGACCCAATTCATCCGTAATCAGAAACATTATTATATGGTTAACAGAGAAATAAATCCACGTTGGTCACACAATTACCTGTACACCGTCAAACATCCATACACCCCCCTTATAATAGTAGAACTAGTTAAAACTGGACGACATGTCATTTTTTCAAAGTATATCGGGAAACCAAACCATGCAGAAACAAAACAATCTCATTTCGAGCTCTTTCACTGAACCGAGTTGAGAATAGGTGCATAGATATTTAGCAGTCCAGGTATTTCTCTACACCGGTCCCAAAAGAACAATCCCATCACCATAATGTTACTTGACTTGGATTCACTATGTCTCCCGACATGGATAAATATTGCACCACAGCCATATGTTGCTTGAAGAATTATGGGTTTCGAATGGCAAAGGACGGGGGAGAGGGACCAACAGGAGAGACCAGTTTTCGTAGCCATGGAAAGAAGAGATCCACCACCTCCTCCACTGTGGTGGGGGAGCCGGGGGATAAAACTAATGCATTAATACTGTAACGCTGTTGCCCTTCAGCACAAGTCACGAGAAAGTTCTATTCATTCCTCAATCATCTCCTTCCTGTGATCCCATCTTTCACCAATCCAGATGCGCCCAGAAAAGGCAGGAGCGGAAATTTTATATTTTTACGGAAAAGGAAAAGGAACAGGTTTCACAAAGGAAAAAAATATACATGTACAAGATACGTACGTTACAGTAGCCAGAGCCTCAGTTGTTTCTTTCACCATCATCTTCTGCATGAAGATTCGTGAAGCTTTTGATGGCCCAAAAGAAGACGTAGAGAGAGAGAAAGTGTGTGTGTGTGTGAAGGAAAGATACCGAAAAGAACAGGAAGGTATTAGAAGAAGGAGAGATTAGATTTTTCCAGCAATATCTAGGATTAATTGTTCCAGCATATCAAGAGGCACTGTAGATGTTCTGCAGAATCTGAGATCCAGAGGCGGATGATGTACTGCTGAGCAAACTAAATGGTTTCTATTTCTTGGATTGCAGCATCAACTGGATGCTTTAGGTGTGCTTTAAGAAGGTAATGGGACCCAACTTTTATAGCAAAAGCTGAGGGTTCAGAAAAATTTGATGGTGCTTTTTCGACCAATCTTTCGTCCCTATAATGGATGGGGAGTGATCTGAACTGCATCTGCTTCTTTCCATCCCAGTCTCGCTTGCAGTCAAAAGAGGAGAAGATAAAAGAGCAGTGTGGTCTAAAAGATGTGTTCACAAAGGGCCATTCAAATAATTAGAAGTGTAAAAGCATGCCTGCATTTGCCCTAAAAGGAGCGTTTGAAGGAGGGCGTTAATCGTTATGGGCGTTGAACGGGTGAGGGGAGAGAGAGAAGAGAAAGTAGAAACCGTGTTATTAAAATCGACCGGACCGGTTCGGTTAACTACTTGTAACCGGTTCAGTTCGAATAGTACCGATCTTGGTCAAACCACTGATTCAATATTATTCGAGATTCGTTTAATTAAGTTCAATTAAATGTGAAGCATAATTCAAATTATTTTAAATACATGAAGTTGGCGGGAATTAAACCTATGATTTCTAGTCACCCAGGAGTAGATCCTCTACTGTAGTTCAAACTCCTGCCAGGATCCAACAACATGGATTGAATATTTGAATGTTGTTATAGATACCTATTAAATTTCGCATAAATCCAACATTTCTAGTTATTTTATCTTAGGGATCAAAGTCCTGGTCCTTTTTAAAATGAACTTTAAGTTCAATTGATGAAATATTGGTTTTCCATTGACCATTAAGAAAAAAATAGCAAGAAATGTCGGATTTACGAGAGTATGCAGGTTGAAAAAAGTGGAAAAAAGGAGTACAATAATCCTTGTTGTAGTTTGAAATACAAGAGAAGATCTGCTCCTTAGTTATTACATATTTTAAACTACTAACTAACTACTCCATCAATGTTTTTTTTGTAAAGAATGGGTTTTAAAAGACATTTAACCATTTTTATTCCATGGATATAAATTTTGATATTGCATATACTGATTGTGTATTCTATATATGTTCTAAGTATATATGAGTGTGTATTTTAAATATGTTCTGTTGCATTCCGATTCTATCAGCTGGTTCAAACATTTTTCTTCATCAGTTCAGTATAATCTGATTTTAAATAATAACGACATACGTAATCCTTCGGTTAAATTGATTTGATTACATGGTACAACCCAATGTGCCTAACCGTTAGCACTATTTAGTAGTTGGCGATCGGATTGGGTGGAAACAAAGAGACAAGTACATCATGGAGATTTGTGTGTTCAAAGTGAGAAAGGCAAAAGATAAAGAGAAATAATACAAAATCTTGGTCTATCTTTTGCCCTTCTTTATGTCTCTTATAAAAAAATTCTTTTGCTTCCAAAGCATGAAGATCTGTTCTAAATCCAGATGTAGAGGGCACTTTTCTTACATTTGCCGGTCTTTCAAAACTGGGAAATATCTTAAAGCAAAGAAGCAATTAGGCAAAGCAGCATTGAAAAGTAAAATATGGCATTATGTGATCGAAAGCAACCCTCATTTTAAGGCAACATAAGCATCTTCGGATGGATTTCGATGCGTAGCCACGTGATCAAAGTCGTCGTCTACAAAATCTAAATACATCGGACTTTGGGAAAAGAGATTCGATCGACAACAATTTAAAGATGCCTTTGGAATTGCGTATACCACACTCTGCGTATGGGGCTCATACCACTACGTCCGGACTTAGTTGTTTCGAAGGATTTTGTATCAAATCAAATGAGAAGGGAAACCGATATTGATTTAAACTAGTACGAAACTCGTGTAAAAGCACGGGTAATTAAGTTAAGAAAGCAATTTACGTAGAATGCAATTTTTTTTTATTTTAGCATCACGATTTTGCCAATATGATCACGCCATCGAGAAATTATCATAGAAAAGTGTCTATGCATGGCCTTTCATTGAGCTAAAATCGCGAAACTCCTTCGGGACATCCTCATACAAATGACACTCAATATGCATGCAATATACGATCGACAACCTTACATATTTTATCAGATAACAACCGTGATTTATTTTTTGTTGCATTGTATCCATTTTCAAGCAAAATATAGATGCTTATTTATTTGACATGTATTGATGCGGACAAGATGGCAAAATTGATCAAGACAGGTTTTCTAAATGGGTAGTATAAGCAAGACTTTATGTAAGATTACACATGTATATTTTAGCCTTTTTATGTTCAAGAATCCCAAAACCTACATCTAATAAGAATGGGATATTTTATCCATATAATGAATATGGATCTAAAAAATATATAAATATAAAGGGGTTTTCAAAGCCTATGTATTTCAGTACATCATTACCATATTAATCTTGTTAATATATCTCTGCCTTGTTAGGTTGCAAACAACATTTCCAAGGTAACACTTTATTCTTGATAAAACTCTTTTTCCTTGAATGAAGTTCCTATATGATTTTGATATGCCTCCAATACAAAACAGTCATCTTGTGGAGGTCTTTAAGTATGTAACAACAAAATGTGAATTCTACCACAAGACTTGTTGTCGGGGCAGACACTATGTTAGAAAGGGTATTAGGAGAGGACCTTGGTCACTTATTCTCCATGATTTCTCTTGCTCAGTTTAGGCACATTTACTTCCATTGCTCCCACCGTCTGCACAGAGATACCATTGATGAATCTCCATTTCATCATCCTTATTCTATCATTTTAGCCTTAAAAGCTCAAGTAAATGCGTGTAAGTAGGCTTAATTCATGCATTTATCATTCGTGCATCATTGTGTAAATATTGTATAAAATACAGTTTTTAAAGCCAAAAATATAGAATAAAGAAAAGAAAAAGAATAAAATATTGAAAATATTTTATGATCCGAAACCCCAAGACCTATGCATCTCGATGACTTGGTCGACAAGGAATAAAGTAGGGGGAGATAAGAGCCATAAACCAATAAACATCCCTTTTATTTTAATTCATTTTCACTTATTGTTGGGACCTATTTTTAGTTCCACTTATTATACCTCAAATAAAGAAACTTTGAACATAAAAGTTGTAGATAATGAAATATAGAAAAATACAAAATTTATTTCATACAAAAATAATGTACAGATAAAAAGTTATGGTCTGAACAAAATTCCAAAACCTCAACCTCCTAGACCCATATCTCTCAAATAACAACTCAAGATATATCAAAATCACCTTTAATTGTATATAAATTTTAATAAGCTATTTAATTAAGTGGTTTCATATTTTTTAGAGTTACAGTATGAAAATTATGTTTTGGACCCCTATTGTATACTTGTACCGATTAAAATATTCATTTTATTTATTACTCATTATTATTATTATTTTATATTTTTATAATTTTTTAGATATTATTTATAATATATGTATATATTAAAACGGGAATAAAAACATCAAGAAAATGCAAAGATAAAATATGTATAGAAAATACATAGATGAAATGCCTATATCTATACCTATATAGATAACACATCTATTTGTTTAAGTGTACATATTAATTCAAAAAATAAAATAAAAATATATTTAAGTTTATAAAAATAAGTTATAAATATATAAAATAATAAACTAAAATAATAAAATCAAAAATACAAAATAAAAATAAAATATTGAAATACATAGACAAATACACCTATATATACCCTCAAAATAACTTGTAAATTTAAACCTCAAAAAATTAATAAAAATCATAATAAAATACCTTATGAAATAATAAATACTTTTTATTTTATAACCTAAAATAAATAAAATCATTTATTATTTTTAAATAAATTTTGAAATCTTTTTCTAGTATTTTCCTGGTTGGTCCACGTGGACCAACTAGGAGGGTCCAAGAGTTGACCGCGGTCAGCTCTCTGACCCGCCTCCTGCACCTTGTCAGACCTCAATTTTTGTCGTTTTCACGGATTTCTCGAGGCCAGACCTTGTACCCTTTCATGATGCACCCTTCACAACTTTTGCTCCCCCATATTCACGCACACATGCCCTAGTGTTATATTGGGCCGAGCATCATAGATCCGCTCGGTCTTCACCGATTTTGGAGCCTGCTCGTCATCCCTATACAAAGCACCCCATGATTCTCCATTCAAACTTTGATCCCTCTTCCGCCACTTTGCCCTAGATCTACGTTTCCCCCCGGCTTCCTGGTGACAGCAGGAGGTCATTGCAGAGCTTTTCTTGGTGAGCAGCATCGAATCGAGGACGGTCCAAGCTCGCCAGAGTTGCTTCACCGGAGCGTGATTCCGACGGGTCCCCAGTGAGCTTTTCATCCCTTTCTCTTCTCATTTGTATGCCCTCGAGCACAGTAATATAGTTTGGTCCTTTTACAGCCTTAGATCTCGTCTGTTGCGTGAGAAATCCCAAAAATATCTTGCTCGCCGAAGCCTCGGCTCCGCCGCTTCTTCCCGACCACCTCTGTCATCCTACGACTCAACCAACACCTCCACCATCTCCCTCACCGCTCTCTGATAATCCGACCACCTCCGTTCGCCTTGCTCTCACAAAGAGCAAGACCGTCGCCTCTTCTTCTATGCTGCTCGTCAGAAAGGCTCCTCCCAACCATCTAAGAAACCTTCTAGGGATCTTTTGGAGCCATTCGTGGAGCTTCAGGCCGATGGAGGTGCACGTAGAGACAAATTGAAGTCCACCAGAGGATTGTTCTTCCTCAGTTCGTCCTCCATCATCGACGACCGCACGATCTGCCCCCGTTCGTCGTGAGGAGCAGCTGCCGTTAGATCAGCCCCGACATTGACCGTCAGATCTACCAGGGCAATCTAATCATGGCTGTTGGGTGCGAACCGGCATCACGCAACGTGGGCGTGCCATGTAGATTAGTGAAGGTGCCTCCATCGTTCGATCCGCCAAAGGTGTGGGTATTTTGCAGATTTCACCCCGTCATTTTTGTATTTACAATTTAGTGCTTAAACTTTCGACTGTGTTCATATATTTTGTAATATTTACATTGAAGCACCTGTACTTGTGCGCATTTGCATTCCAATCCTTGCCAGCGAGGCTCATGTGTGCGTGCATGTGAGCTTGGCTATTTTGTAGGTAAGGGCCTAAGTTTTTGAGTATTTCTGAGTAGTCCAGTAATTTTAATATTGCATTGTATATTTTTGGGAATATTGCAACTTGGCCCTGAAACTTATCGTTAATTCCAAAAATACCCCTGCCAGGAGTGTAGTTTCTCTTTATTTCTTGTATTTATTTAAACTATCTATAATCCTCTAAAAAATCCACAAAAATAGATATAGCTTTCTGATGCATTGCTCTTTCACACCATTATTTTTCTTTTAGATTTTGAGGCTTTTTATTATTTATAAAAAAATAAAAACTGCCTTTTTGTCACTGTTTGCAAAAGAAAATACATAAAAATTATAAAATCATTTTTGAAAATTACCAAAAAATATAGTTTATTCATTTCAGGGTTTTTTACCTTCATACCAAAAATCACTTAAAAAACTAAAAAAATAGAAAAACTCTAAAAACCTTCATAAAGATATATAAAATCTATAAAAAATCCAAAAATTGTGTTTTCAGATTCTGAATTTTCTTGGTTTTATTATCTTTATTTTAAAATTAATTTGAATAATTTTTACTCTATTTGATATTTTTCATCTCCATTTTCATTTTGGTTATATATTTAAACCTTAATTTTGGGTTTTTTTAGTTTAAAAATATATAAAAATTAGTAAAATTTCCTAAAAAAACACAAAATTAGCTATAATTTATTAAAAATGCAAAAAAACTTATTTTCTTATTTTTGATTATTTTTATTGCAACCCTAGCTTACATTGTATACATACTCTATATAGCTTTATAGTTTCTAAATTAAAAGAAAAAGAAACTAAAAAATTATAAAAATATAAAAAGAAAATAAATATTAGAAAAATTAAAATCAAAATATAAAAATATAAAATTAAAAAATAAAAATTAAAACCCAAAAAATTGCAACTTGGCTACATGTTTGTAGAGATAATTTGTGCTTGGAATTCTATCTCACCTGCTCTATTCCTTTGCTTCCTGTGTTTGACCCTTACTTGCTTACCACTATACATTCTTAGTAGGGTATAATAAATTTTAACTCTTTCTCTTAATTTTTTAATTACTTGCGTGGGTTAGTTGTGGAATAACAATAGGATTCGAGTAGTCACCTCAGTGACAATGAGCTTGAATTGTCAGGCCATTACTTAGCGACTCCCATCTTCTCGTTTTTCACCCATTCACTACCACGAACTACTCATTGGTCCGATGTTGCGAACCCGCCTCAGTTGCTGCCCGCATTCTGTCCACACGCTCCATCGTACCCCACCTCAGCCTAGCTCTATCATCCACTCTATGGCACAAGACTATGTTCACATGTCATCTTGATTAGCCTAGGTAGAGTATTTTGAAGCGAACACATGATTGTCGCTGATAATGACCAAACTTGGACAAGGGAAACACTCAAGATTATCGCAAGGTGTTCATGTAATCTCACAATTGAGACCACAGTTGTCGAAGTGTCCGAACGCGACACTCGATGAATTCAACAATTAACCCACAAGATGAATGATCAAATAATGCAGAATAAAGTGAGCTAAAATTTATAATAACCCTACAAATAAGAGTATAAAGGGAAAGTATGTGTAGGGAGTCGAACACAGGGAACAAACGGGTATAGAGATTATTAATTACTTCTAATTAATATATATGTTAGATACTACTACTATTTACTTAATGTTTTTTAGGTTTTTGATATATTTGATTTTTATGTATTATTTAAATGTTTTAGGTGTTCTATATTTTTAGTTTTATAAATTTTATTTTCTTTTTGTATTTTCTTCTTTTAATTTCTTTTTTTAGAGTATATAATAAGTATATATATACACATATTTGCAAGACTATGTATAATATAAATACTATACAAGATATATGTAATAATAATAATATATAAAAATTCAATAAATACAAATAAAAATAGTCCTTTTAATTTTTTATAGGGTTTAAAATATGTTTAGTTTATATAATTAAAAATAATAGTATTAAATAAATATATATATAGTATTAAGTATACATATATATTATATCAGGCATTCTATTTAAAAATATAGCTATATATAATAAAAAATTGTAAAATAAAATGGTTTGTGTTTTTATAATTCTCTTCTATTTTTGTAAAATTTTAATAATTTTAGGTATTTTTATAGTCTGAAATAATCCAAAATAAGGAGTTAATAAATTGGTCAGATTATTTTAGGATTTAAATATAGATAATGAGTTCAAAAATCCCTAAAACTTATTTTATGAAATGTATATGATATATATAAATATATACAAAAGAAAACCCTTTTTGGAGTTTTTGAAAATTTTTTATAATTATTTTAGGGTTAGATGGATTTTTTTAATTTTTAAGGTTTTCTTTTTATATTTTTTTGTAATTTTTGGTCTGGAGTTATATTATATAGTAATATAGAATATATAACTTTTTGGATTATTTATAGAAGGTTTTATATTTTGTATTTTAAAAAGCTTAACACAAGTAAATAGATCCTAAATGATTAATAAATGGGAAAATACCTGAAAATGCTAAAATAAAGATGTATTGTGAACAAGCATAATATTGAGCACCTTCATCTATTTTCCCATAATTTTCAGAGCATAGGAGCTTTTTAAACAAAGCTAAAATGCAAATAATTAAATACAAGACCTGGTAGGTGTATATTTGTAATAATAATATGATCAGAGGGTCTGCATGCAAAATACCTAAAGTTTTAACATTTTAAAATAACTTTTAAATACTAAATCGAAAAAAATAAAGTAGGAAGGGGCTAGGTGCAAATTTGCCAACTCACATGGGGGACCACGTGAGTTGACCTGATTTGGATCTAAATGTGACCCACTTGCAATTTTTCCACAAATGCATACACTTAATTAAATATTTACAAGACTATTTTATAATTACACAAAGGCAGAGGGGGTCTTATATAAATTACCCTTAAGTGGCGCTTGATTAGAGAGTGGTGGTTGCACCACATGGCTTGATCTACGGTAGAGGATGTGTATGGTGCGGATAGAACTTGGGAATTCACCTTGATCAGACGGCTGAGAAGGGCTGAGGAAGAACACCAAGAATAATGTTCTTGGTGAACTTCAATCTTCAATATCTTCGATCTCTGACGACTAATCACTGCTCTGAAAGGCCCTCCCTCTTCCTGATGATCCTTTGCATCTGCATGGACTCTAGGAATACATCCAGATCCCTACGAATGGGACCTGGGGTCTCTAGAGTCTCGAACCACCTAGAGCCTCATGCTGGGCTTCAATCCTTGCATCAGAGGGTTCTCACGGGTCAACTCCTGCACCAAAAGTTAGAGAGGAGCGAGGAGATGCTCCTCAGCCTAGATTGAAGCTAAATAGCATAAGGGAATGGAGGGGAGACCGAGCTCCAGGATACATCAAAAGAGGAGCATTGACAAACATTAATCCTTGTAGGATTGAGGGGGAAACATGGAGGTTTGGCATAGAAAGCTGAATGTGGGTGAAATCGGGGCAGACCACTAGCAGAGACAAGGTGAATTTGGCATGGAGCTCTCCAGGTAAAAGAGGGATTTCTATTCTAACCTAAATTTATGATTAAATGCTAAAATTAAAGGATTGAAATGAACCCTAGAACTACGGGAAATAGGCCTCGATTTGGTCCAAACACCAAAGAGGTAGAACTACCTGGACGGAGGTCCTACGATGGCTTGGATCGACTCCTCCGCACTTGATGAGAGAAATCGGTAGAGGGTCACACGGTTTCACAAGGTGAAACTGCAGTCGATGTATTGACCACTCAATAAATCCCACTCGATCAACAATCAACCCATTATAAGAATCAAGCAATAAATAGCACAAAAATGTGAGTTAAAATTTATTATTCTCTACAACTAAATGGATAGCAAGCAAGTATGTAGAGGTCGAACCACAAAGAGAAAAAATTAGTAGCCTACGGTATTTTTTAACCAAAGAGCATTATGTACAGGCATGCCATTCATTATACATACATACATACATACATACATATATATATATATAATTTTTTTGTTTGGGTTTTAATTTTTATACTTTTTTGTATTTTCATTTTGTTTTATATTTTATATTTTGTTTTTAATTTTTTATTTTTATATTTTCTTATATATATTATTTTTATCTTTCTTTTTCTTTAATTATATCATATATAAAAGGTATATATAACAATGGATAATATATATATAAATATGAATAAAAAATATTTTAAGTTGTATATATTTATGTATATATAACCAAGAATTGAAAAATTACATATTTATGTATTTTAAGTTATTTTACTATTTTTGTGATTTTTTTGTGAATTTTGCGAATTTTTATATATTTTTAAAGTTGAAAATAGCTTAAAACATGGATAAAATAATAGGCTGAGATTAAAATGGAAAATAAAAATACGAATATAAGTCCAAAATTTTCCAAATCAATTCCAGTATATAGATAATAATATAGATAAAATTATAAAATAGAGAAACTATTTTTGGGGTTTTTTTGAGAATTTTTTAGATTTTTATAAAGGTTTTTGGGGTTTTTCAATTTTTAAGCATTTTCTTTCTTTTTTTGTGATTTTTTATGTGAAGGCTAAAAGCACTTAAATAAACAAAATATATATTTTTGGGAATTCGCCAACACAATGTTATATTTTTTTGGTATTTTATATTGTAGACATGGACTTTTTGTGCTCTAGATGATTTTTAGTAAATAGAAAAAATGTCCAAAATTGTAAAATAAAAACATGGCATGAAACTACAAGTAGTCAGGAGCCTACACCTATTTTTTTATGTTTTTTGGATCATAATAGATATTTTTAATGAATCCAAAAAACATAAAAAATAAAATTGCTAGCATGGGCATATGTGTAAATAAATAAAAAACTAGGGGCCTCTGTGTAATTTTTACAAAAATATACAACGTACTTTAAATTTTATTAGACCAAAAATAAATACAGAAAGTAACAGGGGCATCTTTGCAAAGTGGTCACCTCACATTGGACGGCACATGAGGTGACCTGGCATGGACCTAAATGTAATATGACAGAACCACATGGGCCTTCATGCAATTTCACCATTTTTTACACTGTCTCTTTTATTTACATGACTAATTAATAAAAACAAAAAGGATGGGGGTAAGTATGCAATTTACCCCTTAGTGTGTGAGATCAGACAACTGGATGTTGTTCACTTAAACACGTTGTGTCACCACATGTGACGATGGCGGTTCGCAATTGAAGGCTAGGATTAGATCACCTGCTGGAGATCTGACGGTGGAGCTCAAATGATCGGATAGTGGATGTACATCTTGGAGCGTCTAGAAGATCCAACGGCAGAGATGAGGTCTAGAGGAACAATTCAAGAACAAGTGATGATCGAGCTTCGATCCACTCTCTTGAGCTCCTCCAATCGTCGAAAATGCTCGAGGAAGATGCAAAATGGAGCTTGGGATCCTACTCTCCTGATGGGTCCTCAGGATGTACGTAGGAGTCCTATTGAAGTAGACCAAGGTCAAGGAATATCACAGGCTCCAGGTACCTCCTTCTCGAGAAAAATCGACTCAACAAGAGTCCTTTTGCCTGCCAGCACCTGCAGAAAGATTCAACAAAGAAAACCAAGGGGGCTGGGGGTCTTGGTGGGTGGAATGAAAGAGAGGTGGTGTGGTCAGAGATCTCCAGCGGCGTGGCGGTGGAGCATATCTGATCTCCGGATCCACAATGGATCTGGGTGAATGAAAGGAGGCGGAGCGGAGAGCAGTGGAAGGGGAAGGAGTTGAGATGATCATAGATGACCATAACATGGTGTATAACTGCAAAATGAGTTTGTCGGACAGAGCTTTGGCAAACTACAATCTGAGTTGTTTACAATACATCGAGAGATTAAATGAAGAAAGTTGATGCAATAATTAAAAGCCTAAGATAATCCTACGTAAAAGTAATAAAGGCGTAGCTCGTACCTGCCAGTGAAGGCATGAGCAGAGATGGCTGACAAGCCTCCGTGGGTGCACCTCCGTCCTCCTGGAGTCGATCCAGACCTCTGGGGGCCTCCACCTATCATGAGGATGCTCGCTAGACCAAGGTGTAGGGCTTTAAGGCTCAAAACAGTGACCAAATGGAGAAGAAGGTTGGAGGTCTTTATTTATAGGCATAACGAGCACCCTTATTGAAGGGTGAGTTTAGAAGAATCAAAATGATGTACAATCAATCTGATGTTACGACGTGAATCATGGAGGATCAGGGGAGATCTTATGAAGGGCTCGAGGGCGGAGGAGCAACAGGGTGGATGGGAATAATCGGAGAAGGTGGGCTGCTCGAGGTTCTGCTAATGGTCAGAAGAAGGGATGGAGAGTTGATTGGCGGTCAACGAACGAAGCAACCCCATTGGTCCATGCATGCCGCTAAAATACAAAATAATATATTCATTCACAAATTAGTTAATTAAAAATAGTATATGATTTTATTAATTTTTTATTATAAAATAAAAATGTTTATTATTTTATGTTGTATTTTAATATGATTTTTATTTATGTTTTTGTGTCATTTATTACAAGTTATTTTTAAGGGTGTATTCATAGTTATATCCATCTTTGTTTTTTGTTATTTTATTTTTATTTTCTGTATTTTATTTTATTATATTATTATATTATTTTATATATTTATAATCTATTTTTATATACATAAATATGTTTTTATTATATTTTTTGATATATTATGTACACTTAAATAAATAGAGGTATTAAATTTATAGGTATGTGTATATGCATTTTACCTATGTATTTTAGTTACATATTTTATTTTAATGTTTTATTAATAGTTTTATTCTGGTTTAAGTATGTACTTATGTTATTCACTGATGAATCCATGATTCATCGCCTTTATTCTTTTATTTTAGCTTCATTTCCTTAGTCAAATACCTGTAAATACCCACTAATTTCATAAAATTACCATTCAGCGTGCATTTGTTAAATATGCATTTTTAACACTACTGATATTCAAATAAAGAATAAAGAGGAAAAGAAAAAGAAAAGAAAAATAAAAACAAAAGTATGTATTTATGAAATAAATGCATACTAACCCGAACCCCGAGAGAAGGTCAATACTTGACCTGATCGACTAGGAATTAAGTAGGGGGAGATAGGGTCTTTAATCTAAAATAATTTGTAAATATTCTTCCTTTTTATTTTTGAATTCATTCTTTATATATTATGTAAAACTTACATTGTTTTATTTGTATATAAATTGACTTCAAATTAAATATTTTCCTGAACAAAAGTTGTAAACAAAAATGTTTTCTAATTACTAGATCCACACTCAGAAAAAGCCGTAAAGTGATAACTGAAAGGCCAATTCCGACTCCATACGAACTCAAATTGAATCAAATTCCATTGTATTCTAAATTAAATTATCTTTAAAATAGCTGTGATTTCGTAATTTTTGGAGTTACGGTTGAAAAGTCAATTTTTTAGGATGGTTTCTGCAATTTGACCATTTTTTATTGTATTTATTATTTATTTTTTGTATATATTATATTTTTAATAATTTTAAATATTGTTCATAGTAATTTAAAGTAAATAATTTATTTTAAAAAAAATAAAATAAAAAATTGTATATTAAATTATTTCCTTATGTGTATATGTGTATAATATACATTATGTATGCATGATATGTATACAATTAACCTCATTATATAAAAAATCACAAAAGAATCTAACAGTAATTAGTTAAATTAATATAATTACCAATT
Organism: Ottelia alismoides; assembly: GCA_037367405.1. NCBI lineage: Eukaryota > Viridiplantae > Streptophyta > Magnoliopsida > Alismatales > Hydrocharitaceae > Ottelia > Ottelia alismoides. Next base: position 523,203 of record JAZKJV010004713.1, read on the forward strand.
TTTATTTATTCATTTATTTGATTTGAAAACCAACCATGTATATAAGATGTGATTATATACCTTAAATAACCACCACTAAGGTGGTTAATTAATTTTTATAAATACATTATTTATTTATTTATTTATTTTATTTAATTAAGAATTTTGTTTTAAATTTATTATTTTATTTATTTTATTTATTTAAACCACCAATAAACACCTTCCTTTTTTGGATTTCATCTTTTTTAGTGGGTCTCCTCTCCTTCTTTTTGCTCGTGATCAATCTTTAGTAGAGAGGAGTCCGATCTCCAAGAGCCTCTTGTCGCAGAATGGTGCCCAGCCTCCGAGCCATCCGGTGACAGCGAGACAGTCCTTGTCGAGTCCATTATGGCATGCCCAATCCCAAGGTGCGATCCACTTTAATTTCCGTCATTCTTCTAGATAAATTTTAGATTTAATTCATGCTTCAATTTCATGATTGAATTTTAGATCTTAATTCCAAAAATATCCATCTCGATTCGATTTCGCAATCTGATCCGATCACCGCATTCATCTTCTTGATCTATCCATTTCACGTTCTACTGTACACGATCCCTCACCTCCGACCATGCACGGTGGTCGGAGACCCGGTTCTGATCCCTCACCTCCACTGGAACCTCGCTCACATTTTCCTCTTTGATATTTTGCGGATCAAGCCATGTGCTCGACTCTGTTTTCTCAAATTATTTTATTGTAAACTTTAAATAAAACAAAAAATAATAACATTTCATTTTTTTATTCTAACATTTTTATTGCAGGAATAAATAAGAAAATATAAAAAAGTTTATATATATATATTTGTTTTGCATGAATATAATAAAAAAGAAAAAATATATATTTCTTTTTATTTCTAACATTTATTTTGCAGGAAAAAATATTACAAAAAAACTCTGCTCACTGTTTTCCAAAAAATAATAAATAAAAGGAAAACAAAAAAAGAGAAAATCCGTTAGGCGCCCTCCGCCCAGTAATGCTGCCCAGCTGCTGTCGGCCCTCTGCCCAGCAATGCCGCGAGCGGTCGTGCGAGCCGTGTCCGCCGACTGCCGAAGCATGTGTTGCCCCGCAAAGCCCAGCGCTCGAGGCTCCCGTCCGCGCGGGCCACCCTTTCGCAACACCTGTACGACGAAGTACTGCCGCCATCTTCATCTGCCTGGAGCGCCGCCCACCAATACCTCGCGCATCGTCAACCGATCCACCCGCACGCACCGACCTCAAGGAACAACCACCAGTACCGACCTCCGTGTGAGTCTTAGCGCCGCCCTTCCGTTGTCGCCCACCTCCGTCGTCGACCAGACCAGCCTGTGCCGACCTTCACCGGTAGCTCCTAGGCGGCGCTAGCCCCGCAGTCCACCACTGCAGCGGAGAAGAAGAGAATGGAGGGGCGGCGCTCGTGCCCCCTTTCCCCTTGCTTACTCATTAGCGTGAAGAACAAGAAAGCCCTTGAATGCCCTAATTTTTTTTGTATAAAATTACAATCACACCCCTCCAAGTTTTTGAATTCACATGAAGACCCCCACCAGCTCATATCATGTGCAATTCATGTGCCCAACCTGGGTAATTTGACATTTTACCCTCGTTTATTTATATTATTTTATGATGCAAAAATATTATATCTTTGCAAGTATGTCCCTGTATTTCCAGACTATTTATTGGCTTTTCTTTGCATTGAAATAAATGTTTTTATTGTTCTGAAAATTCTAAAAAAATTATGCCGCTCCTGATTTGTTCCTCTTCATTGTATAGAAAATTCATCGCATTTTGTTTTTATTTGCTATTTAAAAAACCAGTGTCATTTTCTCTGCTTGATAATTGAAAAAACATTAAAAAACAAATATTGTTTGGAAAATTCCAAAAAAATCGAAATAGATTTACTTTTTTGTGTATTAATTTCCTGCCAATTTTTACACATTGATTATTTGTAAAACTCCTAAAAATTGCAAAATACTCAAAACCCTAAAAAATTGTAGAAAATTATTGAAAATTAAAAAAATGTGTATTTGGTCTCTGTTTTCTTCTAGTATTCAGGGAAAATAAATTTCATGATTTTCGCATTTATATTTTATTTTTAATAAATACTCCTATCTAGTGTAATCTGCACTTTCTGATTTTAGAAAATTATTAAAATTTTGAAAAATTTCTAATAAATCACCATAAATAGTAAAAAATATTTAAAAACAAAAATATTTTCTTTGTAGTTTTGTGAGCATTTCTAACTATTTAGAAAAATACAAAAAGAGTGTTGTGTGTGTCTTTTACCTCGTGTGCTTCTTGCTTTTATTCAAAAATTAAAAAAAATAAAAACCACTAAAAAAATTTTATCTCTGAAATTTGACTAATGAATTTTTTAAGCGTACTCCTTGTGTTCGACCCTGGTCGCTATACCATGTAAACAAAATAGAGAAGACCGCTTACATTACATATTGTTGATTTCTCTTAAGTGGTTTTATTCATTTTTCTCGTTGACCGAATTAATTGACTAGGGACAACAACTTCGTGACTTATTTTCCACCTTAGTCGATATCACATTTTTCGGGTCATTATAATGGCGTCGTTGTCGAGGAGCATGACTTTGTAATCATTTTTAAATTTTATTTTATTTTTATCTCTACTTATTATAACTGTCTTCTGACCATCTCTGTTTTGCTTTTTGTGCGAGGAAGCGCCGACATACGATTCGGATTCTTTGGAAGGTCCAACACAGGAGGAGGAACAGAAGAGTCAGAGAGCATCTATTCTATTTAGAGAAATTTTGTGAATATTTGTAATAATTTAGGATTATTCTGGACACTTGAACTCATTTGGACACTCAAACTATTTCGGGGTCTGTTTCGCCAAGTGCCGGTGCACTTGGAGGACCTCACCGTGTTTTGTTTTCTTGCTTTTATTTTTTATTTGTTTCACGCAAATTTTTTGTGCTTGAGCCCCTAGATTTAGGTTTCTATTTGATTGAGTCAGGTACCATTAGGTCCACATCCCTAAAAGATAATTTATTCCAATAGAATTCGTTGGACTTAGTCAAATAAATCTGTGCTTCACGATAATATAAGTTTTCATTTAGGATGGTTCTCGCATTGCATTCATTTAGATTAGTTTGATTTTTCTGCACGGATCACTTACATGTAGAGTACTGACGACAAGGTACACATCTCTTAACCCTTGCATACATCATTGTATCTAATCGTGCATTGGCTTTTCCGATTTCCTCCCTTTATTTCACTCACATAATTCAAACAGGAATTAGACACTCGTTAGACATTGTTTTTGAAAAAAATCCAAAAAAAAGAGAAAATCAAAATTAAAAAATGGGACTATTAATTGAACATGACTCTTAAAATCAAACGTAATTTGGCTTTTCTGATTTCCTCCCTTGATTTCACTCACATAATTCATACCCTTATTTTGGGGAGAGCAACCCACTCATTGTATTTGCATTTTACTTGCTCATGTACACACTAAGGTTAGTGCCCCAATCCTATAAGCCATCTTAAGTGTTTGTACAATTTTTGTTTGATCACCTAACTCTAAAATTGAAAAGATAAAAGACCATATCCCACGGTCTTCACATTGCGCAGAGTTGGTGCTTGGTGTTTGGATGTCTTTGGTGTGAGTTGGTTGCGGTCATCATCTCTAGATCATTAGCAGTCACCTTCTGTTTCCTTTCTCATCATCACTCTGAACCCCTCCCTTCCACTCTTCATCTCTCCATTTCCATCATATTCAACCACCTTCTAGGGAGGCCAACCTCTCATATCCTTCTCTTTCTGCCCCTCCCTGTTCCCTCTTTCTACTGGGCATGATGTGCCTGACGCCCATAGAGATCAGATTGAGCATATGCGAGACCCGGACGATTTCTTTGTTGGGATGACCGTGCATTCCCTAGGAGATCACATTGAGCAGTTGTGAGTTTTAGACGACTTCTATCCTGGTATGATGGTTGAGCAGCCCGATCAGGAAGCGCAGTCAGCTTCTACATTGAGTCCCTTCATTCTGGATTTGGAATTCATTCAGCGACTGCCGAAGTTTTTAGGGGAAGTGCACGAGGAGCCTTATCTCCATCTTTCTGAGTTTGAGGAGTTTTGTGCGACCCACACATATTTGGATATCACTTATGAGGAGCTGATGTTGCTGACCTTCTCATTTTCACTTCAGGGTAGAGCCATGAGTAGACATAGACGATTGGGAAGGAAATTTGCTATGTGGGGAGGTTTACGTTTAGAGTTCTTATGGAGATTTTACCCCCAGCGTAGATCAGATATGATACGGTCTCTCATTACAGATTTTTCAGTAGACCCCCAGGAGCCATTGGGAGATTCATGGCTTAGGTTTAGTGACCTATTAAGGAGATTTCCAGATCATGGAATCTCGGCGACTGACCTTGTACAGATCGCCATGAGGGGGATGACCGCGGAGCAGATTGCACTGGTAGTTACCTCATGTGGTGGTTCACACCACAATTCCGACATAGATTTACTTGAGACATTCTCTAGAGTACTCTCAGGCATCCAATCTTCACGAGATGCTTTAGTCAGGACAACACACGAGGATGTTGCAGTGTTAGTTAGGTGTGCTACACTTCATGAGGACTCAGCCACTACACACCAGCTAGAGGACATGGATTCTGCTGCAGTGCGGATGATGGACGAGATGACTGTCACCAAGGGTTTTCAGACCCAAAGATTGATCGAGTTCCCGTTGGTCTTCCAGCTAGAGCTCGAGTCAGTCCCATACTTTTCAGTTCAGGAGTCTTGGATATCAGATCTCAAGATAGGGAGGAGGAGCCCACACTGCTTCAATCTTCAGTCCAGTCATTTCAGTTTCCATGCCCAACTCATTCAGCTTCTACTCTTCAGAGGTACTTCTCTGATTCAAATGGATATCTTCATCCAGTCCAGCAACCAGAGCATAATGAGGGACACCATTTTGAGATGCCAGATACATATAGTCCCATATTTGAGCCTTGTGTCCTCCAATTTGATGAGATTGATACATTCCATGAGGATCATATGTTATCCAGCATTGTTGTAGTTCGAGGATCAGATCTTGAGATGTCTACTCCTTCCGCTTTGTTGACTAGCAGCATGCCATGCCTCCAGGTTTTTCAGATGCTGTTTACAATAGATAACTTACTTTGGTACAGTTGGTTGGTGCTTGACAGTGGTGCATATTCCCAGTTAGATTCTTATTCCTCATTCTTCACCGATGATTTTGCATTACTCCCAGAGGGTTATCTACGGGAGGATGCCACGTACTATGTGTACTCGGTTTCACTTTCCGGGAGTGTATCAATCTGTCGGATCACGAGACCGAGTCTTTTGATTTTCTTGAGTCTGAGTTTTCTCTCCTCGACGACCCTCGTGAGGATGAGCTGATCTTTGAGCTATTCGATTATGTTGCTGATTTCTCTACATTACATGAATCAGATATCAGTTTTCTTAGTGAGTCTCCTGATCTTGATCTTCCTTATCTATTCAAGAAGATGATTGATGTGGAGGATTCCTTGACAGATCCTTCTCCATGTTCGATTTCTTCGGCTCCATCCATTCACTCCATTCAGGCCTTGAGCCGATGATTTCTTTTGTGCTACCGGAGTATGATCATACATCGTCTTCTCTTTTCCTGGTAGCTGACACCCGCTTGAGTGCATATTCGAGTGTCTCTTTTGACCATCCTGAGTCTGTTGTTGTTCTCCCACCGAGACGACAACAATAATACAATATTCGTCGGACAGATGCCATCCTGAATCTCGATATTGCGTTGTCCTAGCTTTTGCACCCAGCTAGGGGCGTAAACTCTAGTGCTTGTTGAGAGGCACCTCAACATTGTCTTACTTGTATAGATCCATTCTGTCCATATCATTCATTCGTTCTATCTAAACACCCCATCTTCATCTCATGATTATGCTACACTTAGGGTGCACTTTACCCTAAGTATAGGGGGTGTCAGACGTGATTATCCATTTGATTCTATTTCCTCTATTTTTCTACATATACTTAGGGATATTTTACCCTAAGTATAAGGGAGGTAATATTTGTACATCCTATCACTCGGTAGTCCCCTTGTGTACAGTCTTTTATACTTAGGATTACTCGATCCTAAATATAGGGGGATCACCGACACCTATTGATTTTATTCTTTCATTCGTCATGTAGCATAAGAGTCTTTTCACTTTTCTATACTTAGCACGAGTTATGTCTTCCTTTGCCGCTCTCTGATCACTATGAGGACATAGTTCAAGCTAAGTATAGGGAGTGTCGTATATATTGTATATATACTTTAGCCATAACTCGTACTTTCATATTTTTAATATGGCTAAAATATTGTATAAATACATGTAAAATTCAGAAAAATCAACTAATAAAAAGATGTAGATATTTCCTCAAATTTCTTTTTGTATATACTGAATAATAAGTCATATTAAAATAATTTAAAAGTATTTTGAAAATATATTTGAAGAATCTTTTGAAAAATGTTCTGAAAAATATTTTAAACTTTTGTAAAAGTATTTTGGTTTATAAAAATTTTCTTTTCTTTGTGTGAAATAAAATTATTTTGTAAAACAATTTGCAAATGTCTTGAAAATGGTTGAAAAAATATTTTGAAAAAAATCTGTATATACTATTTGAAAAATGATTGCAAAATAGTTTTCAAATGATTGTAAATGTTCGTAAAATTGTTTGGAAAAATTATTTTGGACTATAGTTTTCAAAAGTATTTATAAAATTATTTTCAATTAAGTTTGAGGAATATATACATCATCCATAAAATTCTTTACCAATTGAATATATGTACTTGTATAAATTACTAACACTCAAGTTGTATATCCTTTCACCTAATTCTTGTAAATAATTGAATCACTCTTGTGTAAATATGTGTATCTTATCTACTAACCCTAACCCTTATAAAAAAATCCCTAAACACACACATACACACACATATAAACCAAATGTATATAAAAATTTGCATAATTAAAATTCCAAAAAAAACTTTTTACATTTGCATCATTTTGTTCTTTTCTTTCAAAAATCCATAAAAAGTTCGAAATTAGAAAATTGTTTCAAAAAAAGGATTTGTTTTCTTTTCTTCTTTTCTCTTTGCACTGTACATATTTTCTCACATTTGCATGAGCATTTTTCAGAGTAATGTTGACATTTAAACTAGCTTGGAATAAAATTGAGGAATGGAGCTTAGTTAAGACCTTAATCCTCTTAATGTCAGAGGAACCTTATAGGATCTAAGTTTAGGAATTTTCAGGTCTTGAGACTTAATTCTTCAAGTCCACTAGGCTATGTTCACATATCATCTTGATTGGTCTAAACAGGGCACTTAACAACACATGCATGACTCTCGCAGACAATGGCTTGACTTGCACATGCACTTTACACGTGGCTCAACACGGATGAGGTGGTGAGGAGGCAGTTGACCTTGGCTTGGAGTAGCATACGAGGGTCGTACAACTAGGAGGAACCTCTCGTCTTCCTCTAGGGAGGGTAGTGCATCTCAACCTGATCTAATAGCATTGAGGTCTAAAGACAAGATGATGTGAGGATGCAATAATGCTTCAAAAGAGGGACAATCTACTAGCTCAAGAGGAAAAACTCCTTACGTACATGTTGCACCTTGCATATATTTAAAAAGAAAAAAAGAAAAGAAGAGAAAAATGCAGAATCTCCAAAAGTGGACAGGCCTGATTGAAGAGAAAAATGCAGAATCTCCAAAAGTGGACATGCCTGATTGAAAAGTAAAATGCCTGTGGAGTGTATATACAAGTATAAAGAAGAAGAAGAAGAATAAGAGCTTCAAAGTCAGATTTTGGTAAGCTTGCAGCTGGATGACTTGACTACACTAGTCATGCATCCAAGGGTAGGTAACTATACTAGTTACCGTCCATTCTTTTCTCCATCTCCTCTTCTTGAGCTGGTTGTACTTGAACTTAGAAGGAAATATCCCCGCTCCTCGAGGAAAGAGTTGCTAGATTGGGGGACTAGAGTTACCTTGTTGAGGCAAGTTGTTTCTTTATCATTTCTGAAGTGGGGAGCCAAAATATACATACACCGTACAAGTACAGATTCATAGTCACTAGAGTTTGTGTATGTAGACTTGTTTTGACCTGACTAATTGAGGCGATCTGACCATAGAATAGTGGAACTTGAGGGTAGTTGAGTCTTAAAATCGTTTCCCAATAAGGTTCCGTCAAACTAATAATCCAGAGGTCTAATCGAGCTCTATACTCCAATTTTATGAAGATAGGTTTAAAAATCAACATTGGTCTAAGTTCTTTCCTTTTTCTTTTCTTTATTTTTGTTTTCACTTATTTTCTAAGTGTTTGCTAAGGGACTAGCAAAGGTAATGTTTTATTAATGGTTTTATTCTAGTTTAATTATGTACATATGTTATCCACAAAGTTATAAAAATATAAAACTATAGAAATAGTAAGGAATAAATAAAATGAATATTTTATTCATGTATATTATACAATAGGGGTCCAAAACCTTACTTTCACACCTTAACTCTGAAAAATATGAAACCACCTTTATTAAATAGCTTATTAAAAGTCATATATAATTAGGTGTGATTTTGATATATTTTGAATTTTTATTTGAGAGATATGGGTCTAAGAAGTTGGGATTTTGGAATCTTATTTAGAGTAGATCTTTTACACTGTATATTATTTTGGTATGAAATCAATTTTATATTTTTCTATATATTATTATCTACAATTTCATGTGCAAAATTTCATTATTTGAGTATAAAAAGTGGAAAATAAAATGGATCCCAAAGAAAATGCATAAATAATGAATAAATAGATGGGATTTTATTGTATTATTGGCCCTTATCTCCCCCTACTTCGTTCCTTCTCGACCTAGTCATTAGGAAGCCTAGGTCTCGGGGTTTAGGGTCATTAAATATCTTTAGCATTTTATTATTTTTCATTTATTTTCTTTATTCTATAATTTTGGCATTAAAAACAGTATTTTATACACAGATTACACATTAAAGAGTGATCCTTAATTTATGCAAATTAAGGCTATTTTCATGCATTAGTTAGGGTCTTTAAGGCCAAAATGATAGAATAAAGGTGATAAAATGGAGATTCATTACCCCTTTATACTTGCCTTTGCTAGTCCCTAGCAAACACTTATGCAATGAGTGAAGAAAATGAAAACAAAGAAAAGAAAAAGAAGGAAAGTGGATTGAATTTAATTCTCAAACTTGTCTTCACAAAATCAAATTTTGGAGCTTAAGTCGGACCTTTGGAATTTGAGTGCGGACAGAACCACATTAGCAATCAGATTTGAAACACAACATCCTTCGATAATCCCAAAACTCTGCTCAAGTCTCCTCAAGAGCCAGGTCAGAATACTTCAATTCATACATAAACCCTTACAACTATGAATCTGACTTGTACAGTGTATGTGACAAAGGTCCTCCCCAAATGAAATGACAGAGAGACTGACTTCTCCATCAAGACAACCCAATTATTCCCCAATCCAGCAACTCTTTCCTCGAGGAGTGGGGTATTCCCTTCTAAGTTCAAGGGGCAACCAGCTCAAGAGGAGGGGGTGAATAGAAGAATGGATGGTAGCCAGTATAGCTACCTATCCTGCCAAGACCAGTGTAGTCAAGTCATCCATCCGCAAGCTTACATGATATAACTTTGAAGCTCAAGATTTCTTTATTTACTATACATACATATATATATATATATATATATATATATATATATATATATATATATGCCAGTAGGCATTTTATTTTCAATCGGGCCTATCCACTTTTTTGGAGTTTTTTCTTTTTACATTTTTTGAAATACTGTATACAACGACATTTACATAAGGAGTTTTTCCTCTTGGCCAGTAGATTATCCCTCTTTTGAAGCATTATTGCAATCCACACTCTCCTATCTTTAGACGTCTCTGCTAATGGATGGGTTGGGGTGCACTTCTCTCCCTAGATGAGGACAAATGTTTCCACTTGTGTGTGTCTCATATCAACAAATCCAATCCCCTCACCATTCCAACTGAGTTGAGCCACGTGAAAGGTGCATGTGTCCAAGTTAGGTCATTATCAACAAAAGCCGTGTGTGTGCTCCGAAATACTCTACTTAAGCCGTCAAGAATTCGTTGAACATGGTCTCACAATTCTCAAAGATTTAAGTCAACTAGACCTGAAGTACATCAATTCCGATTCCTATAAGGTTCCTGTGATTAGGTAGATTTAAGGTCCAACCAAGCTCCAATCTTCGGATTTTGCTTAGACTTGTTCAATTACCAAACTCAATCCGAAAAATGTGAATGCTATGTACAATGTAGAAAAATATTTTTGTGATGCAATTTTCAATTTTTAACTTTTTTGGGTTTTTAAAAAAGATGATGCAAATGCAATTTTTTTGCTATTTTTAATAGATTTTGCAACTGTTTTTTTTATTTTCAAAAACAAAAGTTTTTGGATAAAAATAGGCACAAATATTCACACAGGGTTGCATCTTATATTTACAAGAGTTGGTTGTTAAGAATTTACAAGGGGTAAGTGATCATTTTTATAGATATGTTTATACGATTAATAATGAATTTTTGTGTGATGTATATATTCCTCAAACATATTTGAAAATTATTTTACAAACCAATTTTGTAAACTATAGTCCAAAGTAATTTTTACAAATAATTTCTGCAAACATTTACAAATATTTGAAATCATTTTTCAAAGGTTTTTCAAACTATATATATAGAATTTTCAAATTATTTTTGTACCCATTTTACAAACCATTTGCAAATAGTTTATCAAACTTTATTATTTCACACAAAGGAAGGAAATTTTCACAAACAAAATATTTTTATAAAGGTTGAAAATATTTTACAAAATATTTTCCAAATAATTTTCAAAAGATTTTTTAAAATAATCTAAAATATTTTTTAAACATTTTGTAGAAATATTTCTACCTGGTTTATTAATCATTATATACACAAAGAGTTTGAGGAATAATATGCACTTTTTATTCAGTATTCTTAATGAATTTATCGGTATATGTATAGTATTTATAAAGTATATAAGCCATAGTTATTATTAAAAATATGAAAGTACGAGTTATGGCTAAAGTATATAATGTGTATATACGACCCTCTTATACTTAGCTTAAGCTATGTCCTCATAGACCGGGGAGAAAAAGAGAAGACATAACTCGTATTGACTATAGAAAAGTCTAAAGAATAAGAAATGAAGGAATGAATGAACGAATGAGAAGTTGACCACCCCTCCCTATACTTATGATCAAATAATCCTAAGTATAACAGACTATATATAAGTGAAAAGCGAGAAAACGAGAGCCGCTAAATAGCGGTCTGACAAGTCAGACTCACTGTCGCTGATGCGACTGCTCAAACCTCCTCGGTCTTCAACAATTAACCCACACAATCAATCAGAGAATGAATAGCAAGGATTAAAATTTATTATACCCTACTAAAGATGTACAATGGTAAGCAAGTAGGGGTCGAACTCAAGAAGCAAAGGCGTAGAGCATAGATAAGAATCCAATCCTAAGTCTAATAAGCAACTTAGCCAATCTAGAATTTTTGTGGGTTTTAAATTTTTATATTTTTTTTGTTTAATTTTTTTTTTAATTTTATATTTTGTATTTTGATTTTTAATTTACTGATTTTTGTTTTCTTTTTATATTTTGTATTTTTTTTATATTCTTTTTCAATATTGGAATATGAAAGCAATGTAATAAAAGGGCGAAAGAGCTATTTATAAAAATAGATAAAAATGTTCAAAAATAAGCAAATAAAGTCTTTTTGGTCTTTTTATACTGTTTTACTGTTTTTGTGATTTTTGGGTAATTTTTGGAATGTTTTTGGTATTTTTAATTAGCAAAATAAAGCAAACAGTGACTACAATGCAAGGCGGAAACTTGAAATGGAGAAATAAAATAGCAATCAGTAACAAAAATTCCCCAAATAAATTTTCACTTAAAGAGAATAAAACACAAAAAATTCAGGCAAAGAAAACACTATTTTTGGGTTTTTTATGAATTTTATAAATTTTTATGAAGGTTTTTAGAGTTTTGCAATTTTAAAGGATTTAGTTTTGTATTTTTTAATGATTTTTGGCTGGGAATTAAAACAAACTAAAAGACACAAAATATATTTTTTTGGGATTTTTTTGAGTAGTTTTTATATTTTTTATGGATTTTCTAAGCTAGACAGTAAAGAAAAAGCATGTTTTTGATTTTTAATAAATATGAAAATAAGAGAAAATCCAAAACTAAAAATATAACGTGAAAGTAGGAGCACACAGGTACTTAACCCTATTTTTTAAGAATTTTTCGCAATTAAAGGAGGTTTTAAATAAATGAGCTAAGCATACAAAAATCCTAAGCCTAGCAGGGGCATAAATGCAATAATGAAAACATTCAGGGGCTCAGATGCAATTTTCACCAAAAAGACACGCACAGCTCACGTGAAACACCATTCACAGGGGCATAATTGTAATTAAAGAAAACCGGTAGGGCATACATGCAAAATTTCCAAAAACATATTATATATCCTACGCACAGGGACGAAATTGCAAATAAACAAAAGTTCTGGGCCTAACTTGCAAAATACACAAAAGTCACATGCCACCGTCACGTGAGGTGACGTGGCGTGGACTGAAGTGCAAATAGTGAGAACGTGAGGGTCTGCATGCAAATATTACAAAAATTTTTAAACTACAACTAAAAGTTACTGGACTAAAAAGTAAATACAAAAAATCGTGGGTTAAAAATGCAAAATACCCACGGGGCGCGATCCAGCGGTCGATGGCAACCCACTTGTCCACGTGGCGCGCATCTGACGGTGCGTACCCCTTCGTCGCGGACGACTGAGATTAGATCTTCACGGCTTGATCGGACGGCTGGGAGACGCAGATGATCGGACGGCTGATGACGCGTCTGGAACTGGCCCTCGATCCAACGGCAGGGAGGGGCTCACGAAGAACTCCTCCCCGGCAAACTTCGGCTGGCGAATACGGCCGACACACGGCCTCTCCGACCCCAGGATCAAGGGCAAAACGATCCTGGGCGACGTCCGCGTCTGAAGGAAGTCTCAGGCGAGCCTGAGATGGCTTGAAGCGGCCAGACGGCGGAGGTGGCCTGGGTAGCTGCTCCTGGGGTCTTCGAGGGTCGATGGAGCCTTCTCCTTGGCTCGGACCTGCATTGTTAGTTGCACAAAATCCAGGCGAAGCTGCAGGTGTCTTCTGATGGCGCGAAGGAGGCGAAAGGTGGGTCGGACGATGAACTCCGGCGAGCGGCGGAGAGGGGAGCTCTGATGACTCGATCTGGGCGAGATCGAGGTGGATGGAGGGGTGGAGCGGAGCGACGGAGCGACGAGGAAGAAGATGGAGGTGGTCGGAGCGGCTGTGAAGGATGTAGGTGGCCGGAAAGTGGAGGCGGAGCTAAGCTCCGCCGTAGGCTTGGATCGAGGATTCACGGCGAATAACGCTAGAGAAATATAAACTACGGCTATGCTAACCTATGCTAAGCTAGAGCTACAAGAAAAGGAAAAGAGAAGGGGGTGAGGCTCACCAGAGACGTCGGGATGGAGGTCGCGGCGGAGCTCCGGTGAGGGTTGGATCTACTTCGATTCGACGCCAGATGACCCAAACCCAGGCTCGATTCGATCCCTGCTGTCACCAGGAACACTATGGGCTAGGGGTTTTCGGGTGGATTTGGCGGAAGAAGGATCAAGATCAAATCGAAGTTGGGGGTCTCCTTTTGAAGGGTTGACGGCGAGGCATGGAAGACGAGGGCTCAGCGCCTCGGTCAGTGATCCACAGCCCAAGGAATCACTTGGGCGTGAATCACCATTGACCGAGGAAAAGATTCCAAGAAGGAACCATCACCAAATGGTGATCGAGGCACCCTCGAAAAAAGAGTGAAAACGGGGTCAAACCCGTTTCTGACAAGGGACAGACCTCGGTCAGGGAGTTGACCGAGGTCAACCAATGGAGCGCTCTGGTTGGTCCACGTGGACCAACCAGAAAATTCCCTGGCTAAAAACCCTTATAAAATGAATTAAAAATAGCAGATGAATTAATTAAATTTTGAGTATAAAATAAAAAATATTTGTAATTTTATGAAGTATTTTATGGTGATTTTTGTTTATTTTTATGAGCTATATTTTTACAAGTTTGTATTTGTGCCCTTTGTAGTATATATATCTATATATTTAAGTATTCTATTTTTATTTAGGTATCTTTAATATTATTATTCTTATTTATGATTTTATAAAATTGTAAAATACTTTTAGCTACACAAATATATTTTTATTTTATTTTTATGAAATGTTTTGTATCTGAAATAAAATATAAATGTATAATGTATAGGTGTGTGTATAAGTAATGTATCTATGTACTCTATTATACAAGTATTTTTATTTTGTATTTTATTTAGGCTTTTATTCTAATTTTAATGCACATAATTATTATAAGTAATATTTACAACATTATAAAAATATAAAATTATAAAAATAATAAATAAATAATAAATTGAATATTTTAATATGTACAAGTATACAATGAGGGTCCAAAAGTCAACTTTCAAACCGTAGCTCCGCCAAATGCGAAACCACCGCCATTAAATAGCTTATTTTCTTCTATATACAATTAAAGGTGAGTACGCTGCATTTGGAGTTTTTATTGGTGAGATACGGGTCTGGGAAGTTGGCATTCTGGATTCTTATTCAGACCATAACATTTTATCTGTACATTATTCTTCAGCGAAATCAATTTTGTATTTTTCTTTATTAATTTATCTACAACTTTCATGTACAAAGTTTCTTTATTTGATGTATAAAAAGTGGAACCAAAAATGGGTCCCAAAATAAATAAAGAATGAATAAAAAGTATAGGTATTTTATCTGTATTTCTGACCTTATCTCCCCCTACTTTATTCCTTGTCGACCTATTCATCAAGATGCCTAGGTCTCGGGGTTTAGGGTCATAAAATATTTACAATATTTTATTCTTTTTCTTTTCTTTTCTTTATTCTATAATTTTGGCTTTAAAACACCGCATTTTATACAATATTTACACACATATGCATGAATGCTAACATGCCTATATTAAGCCTATTTACACACATTTACTAGGGTTTTTAAGGCCAAAATGATAGAATAAAGATGATGAAACGTGGATTCATCAATAAGGCAGGGAGAGTTAAGGGTGGAAATGAACTGATCTTACTCAGATTGTCTCCCCCTATACATAGGGTAAGATATCCCTAAGTATAGAAAAGAAGAGGAGACAATGGAGAGGATCAAAGAATGAAATAACTCAGGGTGTACACCCTTTATACTTAGGACAAAGTACGTCCTAAGTGTAAAATACTGACAAAAAGGGGTGATACACACTTTTTTTTGGATAACAAAAATTGAAAAAAAAAGAAGAAAAGAAGAAAAGAAGAAAACATGAAAGCTTTAAAGGAAGACTTTTTTAGTGGCATTATCTGAATCTTATGATGCTGCTACTACTGTGGATGTATCTTCAGTGCGTAGTACTTGGATAGAGTCGACAATAGCCAAGACATTGTCATGCCTGAGGTAGGGATTCAGTAGTTGACCATTTATGACAAATGGTTGTGCGTTAGAAGAATTCTGATATCACAATACTTCCATTGTCACTCACTTCTTGAACTTTGAACGGCTCTATCCATTTGCTCTTTAATTTTTCCAGGAAGATCTTTAACTTTGCATCGAATAGCCACACTTTTTTATCCAGTCCCGAAGGTCTTTAGTCTGATGTGCCTATCATGACAGCATTTAACCTTCTCCTTGTACATCAATGTGTTATCATATGCATAGTTTCTGAATTTCAGGAGCATGTTCAGATCATCTTTCCTCTTTTGACCACCTTGTTATGAGTCCAAATTGCAAATGTTAGTTGCCCATAATGATTTATGAATCAACTCC
Organism: Ottelia alismoides; assembly: GCA_037367405.1. Lineage (NCBI taxonomy): Eukaryota > Viridiplantae > Streptophyta > Magnoliopsida > Alismatales > Hydrocharitaceae > Ottelia > Ottelia alismoides. The sequence goes on from JAZKJV010004713.1 coordinate 539,162, forward strand.
ACTAGCATGTGGCATGGCTTCCCATATACAAGACGATGGGGCGACATGCCCAACAGAGACTTGTAAGTGGTTCTGTATGCCCAAAGGACTGAGTCCAAAAGTTGGGACTAATTTTTCCTGTTCGGCTTGACAAGCTTCTGGAGTATCATCTTGATTTCTCTATTAGATAGCTCCGCCATACCGTTGGTCTGAGGATGGTAAGGAGATGCGATTCAATGCTCGATGCTGTACTCCTTCGTTAATTTCTTGACCTCTCTGTTAATGAAGTGACTACCCCTACTTGATATAAGTATCTTGGGAATCCTAAACCACGAGATGATGTTTTTTTAGAAAGCGACACATTGTACGGTTATTTGTGGCTTGAGCGGGGATAGCTTCTACCCATCGACTCACGTAATCAACGGCAAGGAGGATGTGCTCGTATCCCTGACTGTTGGGGAAGGGTACCATGAAATCGATGCCCCAAGCATTGAATACATCTACGATCTGAATGATCTTCAGGGGCATTGAATCTTTCGCTGTAAGGGTACCTTTCAGTCCTGAAAACCAGTGCATCGTTTAACATAGTTGCAGTATGCTTAAATAATGTAGGCCACCAGAGGCCACACTGCAATACTTTTGTTGTCGTTCTATCTCTAGAATGGTGTCTGTCAAATTCGAGCGAGTGACAATGCTCGAGGACACTATATTGTTATGCCTGGGGAATGCACCTGCACCAAATACAATCTACTCCTTACCTAAATAAGAGAGGGTCTTCCCGTTGGTAGAAATGGATTGTTGACAAAAATTTGTCCTTCCAAATCTTCGTCCATTCATGTGGAACTACACCCAAGATGAGGTAGTTGACAATATAAGCGTACCAAAGGAGTGAATCCACGGCCAGAATTGGCTCGTCAGGAAAGGTGTCTGTGATGGGTGCACTACTCAGTAGAGGATCTTGTTGATAAACTCTGGAGAGGTGATCTGCTACCACATTATGAACTCCAGCCTTGACCTTGAACTCTAAATCAAATTCCTGGAGGAGAAGTATCCATCTGATCAGTCTAGTCTTGGCATCCTTCTTCTGATGCAAGTATTGGATAGCAGAGTGATCAATATAGATAGTAACTTTTGATCCAAGAAGATAGGATATGAACATCTCAAGGGCGAATACCACAACCAACAATTCTTTCTCTATTACAGTGTAATTTCTTTGAGCTTCATCTAATGTTTTGCTAGCATAGTTAATGACATAGGGAGCCTTGTCTTCCCTTTGTCCTAGAAAAGCCCCAAATGCAAAATTTGATGCATCTGTCATGATCTCAGAAGGCAGAGACCAATCTGGCGGTTGTAGGATTGGCGCTTGGGTGATTAGATCCTTCAACTGATTAAATGAAAGGAGAACTTGTTGATCAAAATCTAAACTCAGTCTCCTTGCATAGTAATTATGTAAGAGGTCAGGCGATGCAACTGAAATCACGAATGAACCGTCTGTAAAAATACCATATGCCCCCAAAATGACCTCACATTCTTAACTGTCTGAGGTGGCTTTAGACTAACAATCACATCCACCTTTGTTGGGTCGACTTCCATGCCACGTTTGGAAATGACGTGACCCAACACAATCCCTTCTGTGACCATGAAATGGCTCTTTTCCCATGATAATATCATGTTGACTTCATGATGTTTCTAAAGTACTCTGTCCAGGTGCTTAAGACAAGAATCAAAGCTATCACGGTAGACGAATAAGTCGTCCATAAACACCTCGAGAAAATTACCTACCATCACGGTAAAAACTACAAGCATGCACCTCTGGAATGTCATTGGTGTGTTGCACAGTCCAAAGAGCATTCTCCTGGAAGTATAGGTATTGTATGGGAAAGTGAAGGTCATTTTCTCTTGATCTTCAGGGGCAATTGACACCCGGTTGTACCCATAGTACCCATCTAAAAAGCAGATAGCTCCTTGCCAGCCAGTCTTTCTAATACTTGATCAATGAACGGCAAGGGGAAATGGTCCTTCTTAGTTGTTGCATTCAGGCAGCGGTAGTCAACACATACACGCTAGGATGTCAGTACCCAAGTAGATATCTCCTCTCCTCTATCATTTGTAACCACAATGAGTCCTAATTTCATCAGAACTATGTGCAGTGGGCTCACCCGTTTGGAGTCAGAGATGGGATAAATAAAGCATGCGTCACATCATTTCATGATTTCTTTCATGACGACATCCCTTAGATTTGGGTTTAGTCTTCTTTGAAACTCTCGGGACGACTTGGCATCTTCTTACAAGTAGATGTGGTGTGAGCACATAGTAGGATTTATCCCGTAGAGATCTGAAACATGCCAACCAAGTACCTTGTGGTTTTTCTCCAGAACCTAGAGGAGTCGAGATTCTTGCTCCAGGTTCAGTCTGTTGATGATGATGACCAGATACATGTTTTCTACACCCACAAGGAAAGCATAATTAAGTCTAGTCGGAAGTGGATTTAATTCATGATCTAATCTGGCTGGCTTCTCGATCATGATCTAATATGGCTGACTTCTCGGTCACTTTTGAAACTATGCTGGTTGGAAGATGATCCACCATGACTCTGAAGGTAGTGCAGACTTCAGTGTCTTGCTGATCTTCTGACGATGTGCCAAACAGATCTGCAATGAACTCATTGTATTCAGGCTGCAGTGAATCATCTGAATCAAAAGGATGCATCAGTAAATTGGATTCCGTCTCCCAAGTGTTATTGGAGCTTGCATCGATTGTGCTTTCCAGGTCCTCCTCAAGAAAAAGGATTTCCTGTGTCCATGGATCATTCAAAGAGAGTGGTGTGTCTCTAACCTCTACAATGAAGTCACAGTCTGCTTCAAGGGGTGCTACATGACTTTCATCATTTATGACTTTAGGCTCGCTGATCATGTCTATTATAACTTTGTTGTTGCTCGAGCTGAAAGTGATCTTTTCAGACCCATAATCAACCACAGCCTCTGTAGTGTGAAGGAATGGCCGACATACAATAATAGGAGTCTGGAGTAAGGGTGCGGGAGAGTCCATAGCAAGGACTACAAAATCAACTGAAAACTACATGTACGTACCTTTACCACATTGTATTCCAAAAGACCTCGGGGTCGCTTAATGGATCAATCAACAAATTGAAGGATCATTCATGTCTGCTTGAGAGGACCTGATAACAGGCCTGAACACTCGCGTATAAGGTACTAAATAGGTCGTTGCAACCCAAGCGATCAGACGATGTCAATCAAGAAAAATGAACCACTAATAAAGATGAAATCGATCAAAAATGTGAAAGCGGTCCTGCTATTGGATTAACCTCGTATAGCACCCAGGGTCGAACTCAAGGAGCACGGGTTGGCCTCGCGGACTACGAAGTAGTAAAAAGAAATAAAATAAAGGAAGAAACTATTTTTAGTGGTTTTTAATTTATTTTATATTTTTTTGGATTTTTAATGTATAAAGAAAATAAGAAAAACAAAGAAAAGCACACTTCAACAAATTATTTAAAGCACTAAAAAGCAACCAAAAATTCAAATAAAAATGTTTTTATGTGTTTTATTTTTTTTAGTGTTTTTGTGAATTTTTGAGAATTTTCTGATGATTATTTAATTTTCTAAAAATCAAACAGTAGCTAAAATGGATGGTACTGTCCAGCAGAGCCAAAAAGCCCTAGATAAAATATCTAAGAGCTTCAAAATGGCTTGGAGGTAATTTTCCTATAAAGAAGACAAAATGAGGAAAATTTAGGTACCAATTTTATTATTTTTGGATTTTTAATTTATTTACTAGAATTTTTATAAGTTTTTGAGTGTTTTTAAGTTTTTAGTGGTTTTTAGTAATGAAAAATAGCCAAAATTGGCTAGAAAATCAAACTAAGCAAGACAAACAGTAAATAATTTTTGTAGAGTTTTTAAATGAGCTTTAATATTTTTTGTGATTGTTCAAGCTAGACAGTGACAAAAGTAAAGGTTTTTGATTTTTTAAAAATATCAAACGAAATCAAAAATGTCCTAAAAAATTCACGAAAATTTTACAACATGGCAGGAGCCGTGTGTCCAATTTTCGTTGGATTTGGAGGTGATTTGATATTTTATTCAAAAATAATGGAAGGGTACTGTGCACAGGGACCAAAGTGCAAATACCCAAAGTTCTGGGGGTTCTGGTGCAAAATACCCAGCAAAACACGCGCCACGCGCATGCCTGGGGCACTCACACCCAAATGTAATAAAAATAGGTTCCGAGGACTTATTGGTAACAGGTACCAAAAGTCCATGGGCCTATCTGCAAAATACCCAAAATATATCGCACATGTTCAAATAAACCACGCACAGGGGTATAAATGCAAATAGATAAAAATTTTCATTCAACTGTTAATATCCAGAACATCAGGGGCATACAATGCAAATAACCCAAATAAACACGTGACGAAGCACGTGACATACAACGCACAGGGGTATCTAAGCAAATAAACTAAAGTGCGAGGTCCACTATGCAATTAACCCTAAAACTAAACAACTGAGTTCTATATTTACAGGACTAAAACGAAATAAAAGACAAGACAGGGCCTAAGGGTAAATTACCCTTTATTATGCGGATGGGCTGGATACGCGCCACGTGGATGATCGGATGGCGGGTACGGTGGGCGCTCCAGATGTCGCCTCCTCAGATCGGACGATGCTGGATGCTCCGGAGATGGACGGCTCGGATTGAAACTGGAGCGGGAGGGGCGATCGGACGACGATGGAGGATGCTGGAAGAACAAGTCCCCAGCGAGACTCGCCGGGCTCGGGTGTCCGCGGGGCTCCTCCTTGGAGCACTCTGAAGGTCGGAGAAGAAAGCTGGAGTGCTCCCGCGTCCGCTGGGATGCTCCGATGATCGAGCCGAGCTCCGAGGAGCTCGGGCGAGGTCGGCGGAGCTTGGCCTCCTGGCCTGAATGATCAAAGCCCTCAGATGGGCTTGGTAGCACCTGCAAAGAGAACCAGAAGACTCACGGGTCGAGGGCAAACTGCCTCGACCCGGTTAGGCGTAGCGACGGTGGCTGGTGGGTCGGAACGGATGAGCTCCGGCGAAGGGAGGACGGTGAAGCTCGACTCCCAGCTCCTGTGCGAGCTGGGTTGGATGGATACATGGAGAAGATGCGCGGGAGAAGGGCGAGGGCTACGGCGATGCCCGATGATCGGATAGTGGTCGGAAACGGGCGGAATCGAAGGTGGACGGCGGCGGCGCGATTTGGGCGTAAATTGAAATCGAGGAAAGATAAGGACCTATAGGGTTACCTGGGTGGTCAGAGAGACTGGGGAGGAGCTGGGGAAGCTCCTGGTCGTCGCCTCGAGGATCGTCTCGCTCCGAGGCTCGGAGCTCTCGCTGGTGGCGGAGCTACGGCGGCTGTGCTCGCCGGATCGATGGCTGCGCCTCCTCTCCTCGCTTCAACAGGCTCAGACGCAAGCTGTCACCTCACGCACTCTCTGGAGCTCACAGGAGAACGAAGCAAATGGCCAAAGATGCATCAATCGAGTGGCGGAGCTTGCTTATGTACGCTGGAGGGGTCCGGCTAAGAATGGCTCGGGTAGGTCGAGGAGGCGCGCGGATCCCAAGGTGTATGCCCGGCGAAGATGTCGGATGTGGGAGGATCAAAACGGAGCCGGGGTTTGGTAAAATGATGATCGAGTCGAGCGGGCGAAATTTCGAGAAGTCGGGTCCACGACCCAGATTTGCGAGAGGTGGTCCTGGGGGGGTAGTTGACCGGGCGGTCAACATCCCCAGGACCCAATGGAAATCGGCCACGTGGCTGGATCTTGAAGTGAAAAATAAGGGTAGCTAGGGGCCGAATTTGCAAAAACTCAAAACACAAAATATTTTTATTTTTATTTTTCTATTTTTTAGTGATTTTTAATTAATTTTTGGAAATAAAAATAAGGTATATACATAGTATGTAATATATAGGTATATGTACATAATTAGGGTTTTTGATTTTTTTATTTTTAATTATTATTTTTATGCAATTTTATTCCTATTTTATATTTTATTTATTTATAGAATAAAATAAGGAATAAAAAGGTAGTTTTATTTTATTTTTATATTTATGTACATAGGTAAAATAAATATATATATATATATATACATCTATATACATGGTATATGTACAATGTATTTTTGTATTTTTAATTTTGCTATTTTTATTTTGTTTTTGTTTTAATTGTTATTATTTTATTTATTTACATTATATAACATAGAATGATTACAAAAAGTTTGGAAATTAATTTTATTTATTTACAAGGTTAAATAAATACATAGGAGTGGTTCATGTACATGGTGAAGGTGATGTTTTTGATTCTTTTTTATTTTTAACTTTTTCTTTTGTTTTTATACTTATAAATATGTACAAGTATATTTTTGGTGAGGAAAATATCTTTATTTTATTTACAAAAATATTTACACTCATGAGCCCCTATCTCCCTCTACTTTGGCTTTTATGCGGTCAGGCCCATGCTGAGCCCTCCCTTGGGTTAGGTTGCTCAATATTTATTCTAAATATTTCCCTCTTTTTCTTTTTTTAATCTTTATTCTTTTATTTTTGCACAAAAACATGCTAATTATAGGTTTTTACCCAATGCATTCTTTTGGTAATTATTCCTATTTACACATATCTACATGCATTTGCAAAGGTTTTTGTAGCTAAAATATAAGAATAAAGAGTGATGAATGAGTATTCATCACCCCCCTATACTTAACTTTGCTAGTCCCTTAGCAAACACTTATTTGAAAAAGAAGTGAAAAAGAAAGAAAGAAAAAGAAAAAGAGGATGTACATGGATTAAAGTTGATTATTAAACTTGCCTTCATTAAATTGGGGTATGGAGCTCGATCAGATCTTTGGATTATTAATGTGTCGGAACCTTATTTGGGCTTAAGTCTAAAACTCAACAGCCTCTAAGTTCCACTATTCTATAACCAAGACTCCCCAGTGCTCCAGATCAGAACAAGTCATCAATCACAAACCCTGAAGACCATGAATCTTTTCTTGTCCTGTGAAAGTGAGGTCTAAGCTCTCCACCTCAGAAATGGCAACTTGACAACCCTCCCCAACAAGGTAACTCTATGACCTCAATCTGGCCACTCTTTCCTCGAGGAGCGGGGTATTCCCTTCTAAGTTCAAGTTCAACCGGCTCAAGAAGAGGAGGAAGAAGAGAATGGGTCAAGGCCAGTGTAGCCAAGTACCCTTGGGAGCTTGACCAGTGTAGCCAAGTCTCCCTGCTGCAAGCTACAACAGGTGGATCATGAACTCAAGCTTTGCTTATTGCACTCTATATACATACTCCGGTGGGATTATCATTTTCTCTCAGACCCACCACTTTTTTGGAGTTATTTTCTTTTTGCACATTTTTTTTTTCGAGTGCCTCTATACAACATATACATGTGCAGCATATATACAAGGAGTTTTTCCTCTTGAGCCAGTAGACTATCCCTCTTTTGAAGCTTTATTGCAACCCACAACTCCCGTCGTTAGACCTCATGGCAACCAGACCAAGTTGAGACGCACTTCCTTCACTAAAAGAAGAAGAGAGGTTCCGCCTAGAAGTACTACCCTCATATGCTACCCCAAGTCAAGGAAGACTGCCTCCTCACCACCTCATCCGTAGAGAGCTCGGTGCATAGTGCTGGTGTCCAAGTAAAGCCATAATCTATATGAGTCATGTGTTGTTGTTAAGTGCTCTACTTAGGCTCATTGAGATGACATGTGATCATAGCCTAGTGGACTCAAAGAATTAAGTCACCGAGGACCTGAAAAGCCTTAAACCTAAGCCCTATAAGGTTCCTCTTAGAAGTTAGGTGGATTAAGATCTTAATCAAGCTCCATTTCTCAATTTGATTCCAGGCTAGTTTAAATGTCAACTATCATCCAGAAAAACTATATACATATGTACAAAAGATGCTTATTTACACAAATTTCACAAACATGCAAAATTTTTGAAAAATGTTTTGAAATCATGAATGGATGATGCATGAAGTGCAAGTTTTGCAAAAAGATATTTAGACACATTTACACAAGATTTTTGCAAACTTTTGATTTTCAAAACATTTTGGAAAAATTTTGTACTATATGCATAATTTTGATACAAAAATATTTACACAAGCTTTATACAAAAAGATTTTTGAAATCATTTTTACAAAAATAATTTGTACACTAGCTATTTATGTGCAAATAAAAGAAGTTTATGTACATGAAAAAATTTTTAATTTTTGTGATTTTTAGCCATTTTTATTTATTAACACACTCACACAAAGTACGAGTTATGGCTAAAGTATATATGAAATATATACACACCCCCCTATACTTAGCTCGAACGATGTCCTCAGAGTCAAGAGCGATGAAGAAGACATAACTCGTGCTATGTATAGGGAAGTGAAAAGAAAAGCTATATACAAGGAAGAAGAAATGAAATAGAAAAGTCAAGAGGGGCTCGGGTCTTCCCCCTATACTTAGGATTAAATAATCCTAAGTATAGCAGGCTGTATACTAAGGGAAAAACCGAGTGGAGAATGTACAGGGTCTACCCCCCTATACTTAGGGTGAAATATCCCTAAGTATAGGCAGCAAAACAGGGGTAAACAGAAGCAAAAGAAATACCCAAAAGGTCTCACATCCCCCCTATACTTAGGGTAAAGTGCACCCTAAGTATAGCATAATCATAAGATGAAGAAAGGGATGTGGAACTAAAGAATGTAGTGATATGGACATCTGGATCTATACAAGGCGGAAGATCAGTGAAACTCAGGCGTGAGATGCATTAGATGTGAGTCAAAGACCACATCTCACGCAAAATGAATAGGGGCAAGATCAGCGACCCGCGGCTCATGATCTAGAAATGGCTTGAGCCGCTGGCCGTTCACTCGAAAGGTACTCTCAGAAGACAACTCAGATATATCAATACTACCGTTGTCGTGTACCTTTCTGACCAAGTAGGGTCCTTTCCATTTGCTCTGTAGCTTCCCTGGAAATAGACGTAACCTCGCATCAAACAGCCATACTCTCTGTCCAATCTCAAAATGCTTGTGGCTGATATGAGAATCATGACACTCCTTTACTTTCTCCTTATAATGTAGGCTGTTTGAGAAAGCTGTATCTCTAAGCTCCTCCAAGGCGGCTAACTCTGCCCTCCTCTGGTCTCCCATACCATCTGGATCCATAAGAATATCTGTGACTGCCCAAAGTGACTTGTGCCTCAGCTCTACAGGTAAATGACACGACTTGCCATATACGAGGCGAAAGGGAGATGTGCCCAATGGTGTCTTGAAAGACGTCCTATATGCCCACAAGATCGAGTCCAAAAGCTGTGACCAATCCTTTCGGTCAGGGCGGACGACTTTCTGCAATATAGTCTTGATCTCCCTATTCGACACCTCGGCTAGACCATTCGTCTGTGGATGGTAAGGTGTGGCAACACGATGGTCTATACCGAACTCGCTAGCAAGGGCCTTCACCTGGTCGTTGATGAAGTGAGATCCCCCATCAAAAATCAGAACTCGTGGAACCCCGAACCGCGTGATGATATGCTTCCTCAAAAATCTGCAAACTGTCCTCGCATCAGCGGCTCGGGCGGGGATAGCCTCTACCCAACGACTAACATAATCTACGGCCAACAGAATGTACTCAAATCCCTGACTCTTAGGGAATGGACCCATGAAATCGATGCCCCATGCGTCAAAAACCTCACAGAAGTGAATGGGCTGCATCGGCATCATATCACGCTGTCCACAAGTGCCCATCCTCTGACAGTCAGTACACCTCTTCACGAACTCATCTGAGTCCTTGAAGAGGGTAGGCCACCACAAGCCGGATTGGAGCACTTTCTGTGCCGTTCTCCTCCCAGAATGATGTCCTCCTACCTCAAGCTTGTGGCAGTAAGTGAGGACGCTTTGGTGTTCCTCCTGAGGAATACACCGACGCCAGACGCTATCCCCTCCTTCGTGGTAAAGGATGGGATTCTCCCAATGGTAGGACTTGGCCTTCGCAAGGAAGGTCTCAAGCCGCTGCCTGGGCCAATCTTGTGGGACCTTCCCAGCAACGAGAAAGTTCACAATATCGGCGTACCACGGGAGTGAGGCGATAGCAAGGATCGCCTCATCTGGGAAGGTATCTCGAATGGGATCAATCTGCTCAGACTCCTCAGGCTGCTCTAAACGGGAGAGATGATCCGCCACCACATTCTTGACTCCAGGCTTATCCTTGATCTCAATATCGAACTCCTGGAGTAGAAGGATCCATCTAGTCAGTCTGGCCTTGGCATCCTTCTTTGCTATGAGGTACCTGATGGCGGTGTGATCTGTGTACAAAGTCACTCTAGATCCAATGATATAAGATCGAAACTTATCTAGGGCGAACACTACGGCTAGCATCTCCTTCTCTGTGACCGTGTAGTTCCGCTGGGCGGAATCCAATGTGCGGCTAGCGTAGTGAATGGCAAATGGAACTCCGTCCCTCCTCTGTCCCAACACTGCCCCTACGGCAAAATCGGAGGCATCCGTCATGATCTCAAATGGGAGAGATCAATCAGGCGGCTGGAGGATAGGAGCCTCAATCACACACTGCTGGAGAGTCGCAAAGGACGAAAGACACTTGTCATCGACAAGGAACTCGGTGTCTTTCGTCAAGAGGTCAGTCAACGGCCGGGAAATCCTGCTGAAATCCTGAATAAATCTCCTATAAAATCCAACGTGCCCCAGGAATGACCATAGCTGCCTCAAATTGGACGGCGGTGCGAGTTTTCTAATGACATCCACCTTGGCCGGATCAACCTCCATGCCCTTGTTGGATATGATGTGGCCAAGCACTGTCCCTTGAGTCACCATGAAGTGACTCTACTCCCAAGATAGAACCAAATGGAACTCAATACATCGCTGGAGTACTCGGTCTAGGCAGTCAAGACAGGAGTCGAATCCGTCGCCGTAGACCAAGAAATCGTCCATGAAGACCTCCAAACACTCCCCTACCATGTCCGAAAAGATCGACAGCATGCACCTCTGAAAAGTCGCAGGGGCATTGCATAGCCCAAATGGCATGCGTCGAAAGGCATATGTACCGAAGGGACAGGTAAAGGTGGTCTTCTCCTGATCCTCAGGAGCGATGGCCACCTGGTTGTAGCCCGAGTACCCATCCAGGAAGTAATAATGGCTCTTCCCTGCCAGCCTCTCAATGATTTGGTCAATAAAAGGCAGGGGGAAATGGTCCTTCTTGGTGGCCTGGTTGAGTCTCCTGTAGTCAACGCAGACCCTCCAAGAGGTGGGTACTCGTGTAGCAATCTCCTCTCCCGACTCACTGATCACAATCGTGATGCCCGTCTTCTTGGGCACCACATGCAAGGGGCTGACCCACTTGGAGTCGGAAATGGGATAAATAAAATCTGCACTCCACCATTTTGATATTTCCTTCATCACAACCTCTCTCAGGTTAGGGTTCAGTCACCGCTGGAACTCACGCGACGGCTTCGCCCCCTCCTCGAGATAGATATGGTGGGAGCACACTGATGGACTAATCCCATGGAGATCTGCTACGCTCCATCCGATTGCCTTGCGGTTCTTTTCAAGAACCCCCATCAAACGGGATTCCTGCTCTCCAGTCAGATCGGCGGAGATGATGACTGGGTACATCTCAGGCTCACCCGCAAGGAACCGATACTTCAGCGAAGTAGGGAGCGGCTTCAGCTCTGGACAGCTGGGTGCTGGCAAATCTGGCTGCGGAAGAAAGTGTGTCAATGATGCTAAGTCTGCCAAATCTGCCTGGGAGAAAGAAAGCGAACTCTCGCAAACTGGATCTGGAGAAGGCTGCTCAACTGTGATGTCTCTATCTGCTCTGCATCTACCTCCTCCTCATCTGTAGGCTCAGGGGGACTCGAGTCTGGCATCTGATCATCACAATCTGCCCAATCAGACTCTGAATCCGAGGGATCTGCATCGAATGCGGTGGCATCAGTACCACCGTAACACAAGGTGGCCTCAGCACCACCATCACTGAAATCCGTGTCGCGGTCAAGAGCCGGCTCTGCTGCCTTGATAGTATCCTGGACCAGGGCTGTGCTCTCCAAGCTCTCCTCTGTTGTCATCTCTGCATCAGCGGCATCTGGAAATGAGAGGATGGCCTGTGCTGAAGGGTCTGCCCATGCTGCCTCATCATCTGTGATCACAAAATCACAGTCCTGGTGGATGTCTGGCTCTACGTCTGTCAGCTGCTCTGAATCTGTGCTGGCCTCTGAGCATGCTCTCTCTCTGGCTCTGTAGTCCTCGACCGTCTCTATTTGTACACTCTCGCCCTCGACGTGAAAGTATACCTTCCCGCTATCATGATCAGTCACCGCCTTGGCTGTGGCCAAGAACGGACGACCGAGGATGATGGGGGTATCAGCCACTGAGTCAGGGATCTCCATGTCCAACACTACGAAGTCCACGGGGAATTTTAGGCCCTGAATCGTGACGATAACGTCTCGCAACAACCCCTTCGGCCTCTTGACAGATCGATCAGCAAACTGAAGGACTGTCCTGCTCTGTCGAAGAGTGCCCAACTCGAAGCGGTCGAGAAGGGCTGCCGGAAGAAGGTTGATCGACGATCCGCTATCCAATAGAGTACGGTCGAACCTCTGCTCACTAATCTGGCATCTGACATACGGGGCCCCTGAATCTGGCCTCTTGGCCGGCAGACGGTTCTGGATCGCAAAACACGTGGCTTTCGTCAGCACATGAATCTTTGAAGCGTGGTTCCTCCTCCTCCTCCTGACTGTGGTCCTGTCTCTCAAAGATCGCTGGAGAAGGGGGATGTGCTGCAAAGCCTCCTGAAGGGTCAGCTGTATGTGAAATCTGTCGATCATGCTCTGGCTGAACTCCTCCTGCTCTCTCTTTTTTGGGTCTTTTTCTTTTTTCTTCCCCTTCCCCATCTGAAGGGCTCTAGGGAAGGGGATCACAGGGTCCTTCGCAGATGAAGGACTAGGAAAAGGCCTAGACGGCTCGACGGCCGGATCCGCACATACATCAAGCACCACAGTGGGACCAGAAGAAACTAAACCTTTTCCTTTATTCAGAATAGTGTTCCGAGATACATCAACATGAGGAAAGAAAACATCTCTATCAAAACAAACACCGGTGGCCTCAGTACCACCTCGGGCTGGCTCTACTGCTGCTGGACGTCTCGCGGCCTCAGTACCGCAGGCTGGCTCGGCTAAACTGGTGGCATCAGCACCACCTCCTCGAACTGGTGAAGCGGCGGCCTCAGTACCGCCGGTGGAATCAGCATCCTTGGTGGCGTCAGTACCACCATCATCATCATGTACGGCCTCAGTACCGCTCTCCTCCTCCTCGTCTGGCGCCCTGGGTGGATCCTCGTGTCGTCGCTCAGACGAGGCGCCGCCTGCTAGTGCTCTACCGCTCCTAAGTGTAACAAAATCAGCATCAAATAGATCCGAAGACATATCATCAAATGGATCACTAGGAGTGGCATGCTCAGTGGAAACTACCTGCTCAGACTTCCTCTTGAGGCTATTGGGGTTCGGCTCTATCTGTGCAGGGATGGCGACCTTCCCTCTCACCAAGTCCCGCATCTCCTGGCGGAACTCGTCCATCTCCCGTCGAAAAGTAGCCTGCTGATCCGTGAGGTTGCGGGCGATGTCATCCAAGGCGGGGCTCTCGTGGGAGCCCGACGGGTAGCCTCTCTGGTGCTGAGGCTGCTGGTACTGCTGCTGGTGCTGCTGAGAGGGGTAGGAGGAAGGATACTGCTGGTATGCTGGGTGAGCCTGCTGCTCACGTCTCCAAGACTGTCCCTGCTGCTGATAGGGACGAGGAACGAAGGACGACTGCTGGTGTGACTGGTATGCTGGGGGTTGCTGCTGCTGCGGCTGGTGATCTCTCTGCTGGCCATACTGCCCTCCCTGTCCGGATGACTGCTGCTGGGGCTGGGCACCTCCACTCCCCCACCTGAATCCGGGATGGTCTCGTCGGATCCCAGGCTGAGGACGGTCATACCAAATCCCGTTGACATCCATCAACGTCTCTGCATCGTAGGGGGCTGGCGGGGGTACTGCCAGAGGCTGATCCGGCTGGTATACCACCATCTGCAAGTCTGGAGATGGTGGGGACTGGTAGGAGGGCTGCTGCTGCTGGTACGGCTCCGCCTGTACAAGATGAACCTGTCTAGGCTGCTGAATGGTGCTGGAGCGCTGGGACGAGCTGCTGCTGCCGCCGGAGTCGCCTCGCGACTGAAGACGGGGCTGTGAAGCCGTCTGTGCCTCCTGGAGACACATGAGATGGGTCTTCATGTCGCTCAGAGTCTGTGCCATCTATTCCATCTGCGTGATGCTCTGGCACTGCTTCTTCTCTATCAGCTCCATGCGGTCCAACTTCTCGCTGATAATACCCATATCCGTAGCGGACGACTCTGCCTGTGCTGCTGCAACTGCGGATGAACTGGATGGACCTGCATCTACCCGTGCTATCCTCTGGTACTGCACGGGTCCTGGCTGGTGCTGGGGTCTCTGTGTGTACAACCGGGTTTGGGACATCACCATGTAATTCTCAGCCATCTCCTCGAAGATGGCCCAGACCTGGTCGTGATCCTTGGCAAAGTAGGACCCGCCGCAAGAAGCATTCACCAGGCCCTGGAGCTCTGGTGTCAACCCGCTGAAGAAGCTCTGAACTAGGTTCGGCTTCGTGATGTCGTGGTGCGGGCATATGTCTGTGAGCTCTCTAAACCTCTCCCATGCCTCGTGAAATTGCTCGTTGGGGAGCATGGAGAAGTTGCTGATCAGGGCCCTCGCTGCATTCGTCCGCCCGAGTGGATAGTACTTGTTCAAGTACTCAGTGCGGAGCTGCTCCCAGGTGTAGACAAACTTCCCCAAATGCTTCAGCCAGGTGGCTGCTCTGTCTGCTAGTGAGAAGGGGAAGGCAATCATCCGAATCGTATCCTGGTCCACATGACGGTCGTGGACAGTACTGCAAATCATCAGAAACTCCTGGAGGTGGAGGTAGGGCTCCTCGGTGGCAAGTCCGTGAAAACGGGGAAGCATCTGCAGGGTGTTTGGGGGGACTTGAAGTCCCCCACGGTAGCAGGTACCACCACCCAATGATGCATCAGTGTAGATCCGGGGTTGTGCAACTCCCGCATCGGTCTCGGTGGTCCTCCAGCCGCGGCGGCTGCCGCTGCGGCGGCGGCTGCGGCTGCTGCTGCTGCCGCTGCGGCTCGTGCCTCTGCATCTGGTTCGTCCTCAGGCTCGCTCTGATCTCTCTCTACTTTGAGGCGCTCCAACTCTCTCCTCATCTCAATCATAAATGCTCCCTGATCTCTCAGCTGCTGGTGCACTGTCTCCAACGAGGCGATCAGGGTGGAGTTGATCGCTCCCTGGTCCATCACGATATGCTCGGTCCTGGAGCGGTCCTCTGAACTGCCGGCCATAACGTCTGCTGCAAAATCAAACGAGCCCAACTCAGGTGCTGTCAAATCTATCAATCTCTCTTCGGGCTCATGTCTCTCAGGTCTGAAAGAAAGGGGGTCGAGGGGGAACAGGGCGGAGTCGTACCCGGGCTCGGAGAGCTGGTCTCGGCTCTCGCGGGCCAACCTAGGTGATTGGGTAGATGTGCCCGAAAGCGGTGCAGCCAGAGGCTGCCTAAGAGAGCGTCTACCCATCATCTTGATCTGGCGAGTAAGGCGGATGAGATCTGGAGAAACTATGATCACAAAACAAACCCCCGGTTCACCAACGCGACGCGAGCTGAAGACCTGAAAGTTCGGTCAAATTATCTTGTCAATTTTTATTAGGTGAACACACAAGATATCAGAGCGCTTACGTGACCTGTTAGGATACCCGATGCTACCCCAACCGACTGGCCCGCACAAAAGAGTCAGTAATCAGTCGGGACTAGCATCGGAGGGCTCTACCTAGGGTGCGGGTCACTCTCTCGCGCATCCAAACCATACAATGAGGGGGTTGCTCTCCCCAAGACAAAAATTTTTAGGGTGAGCATCTTTTAAGATCAATAGTGTTAACCAGTCCCAATTTTATGGTTTCTCTTTTTAATCTTTTTCAAATAGAAAACAAAGGCCTAACGAATTTTTCGGTTCTCCTGATTATTAAGTCCAAAACAAGGGGGAGAAGACGAAAAAGCCGATGCGCGATGAAATCAATGATGCATGCTGAGTAAGAAATGCGTACCTTATCTCCAGCACTCTACATGCAAGTGATCCGCGCAGAATTGAAAGGCTGAAAATAAACTACCTATATGATGCAACGGGAAAGCCGAGTCCTAGACGAGCAATTTCTACACGCAGAACCGTCTAACCGGTCACTGACCTCCAAGCCAAAGAGTCCGGTCTTGGCCCGTCCCTCCTCTGTCCGACAAATCGGAGGTAGGAGAAAGCGCTTTACAGGACGGGCTGCGGCACGTAGGCTACGAAGGAGATGAGTCGGTTATTTTTATTAATGATTTTTAGTAGGTCCAATTAACGCACTATAGGAACAGGCAAGCAGTTAGGTGTGGGGATCCTACTAATTACGGCACAAGCAATAGAAATTCCTAAGTCTAGGGGCTCGAGCAAAAACCGCGTAAACACCGGAAAAGGCAGTAAGAAAATAAAAGAAAACCAAAACCGCGTAAAAATCCGCGAAAATCCTAAGGGTCCCCTAAGCACACCGGTGCTCGGCGAAACAGACCCGCTAAGTCAAAAGGTCCAAGTCCAGTCTCTGAGTGTCCCTGTATTATTACAATAATAATGAAATAAAAAGAAAAATCCTCTCCCACTCAACTCTCTCTCACTCTCTCCTGCGGCTCCGCAAAGAAAAGAGCCACCTCCGAATCCCGCGGTTGCGCCGGCTTCTCGAAATCGGCCGCCTCGGTCCTCGGGCCCTCGCAAGAAAGAGCAGAGTGGTCAGACCAATAATCAAATAATCAAATAAGGGAAATAAATGAAAATGGAACTAAGGGTATATGTGCAAATATGCAAAAAAAATAAACACTCAAAATAAAACAAAAATAAAAATAAAAATAAAAATAAAAGAAAAAGGAATAAAACAAAATAAAACAAAAATAAAATAAAATATAGACAAAAGCCGCGAAAAAGCCGCGAGCTCCGAAAGAGCCACGAAAAGCCGCGAAAACAAAAACGAAAAGAAAAAGAAACTACTAAGTCGTGCTCCCCGACAACGGCGCCATTCTGATAACATGCCTGAACACTCAGGTATAAGGTACTAAATAGGTCGTTGCGACCCAAGCGATCAGACGATGTCAATCAAGAAAAATGAACACTAATAAAGATGAAATCGATCAAAAATGTGAAAGCGGTCCTGCTATTGGATTAACTTGGTATTGCACCCAGGGTCGAACTCAATGAGCACGGGTTGGCCTCGCGGCCTACGAAGTAGTAAAAAGAAATAAAATAAAGGAAGAAACTATTTTTAGTTGTTTTTAATTTATTTTATATTTTTTTGGATTTTTAATGTATAAAGAAAATAAGAAAAACAAAGAAAAGCACACTTCAACAAATTATTTAAAGCACTAAAAAGCAACCAAAAATTCAAATAAAAATGTTTTTATGTGTTTTATAATTTTTTTAGTGTTTTTGTGAATTTTTGAGAATTTTCTGATGATTATTTAATTTTCTAAAAATCAAACAGTAGCTAAAATGGATGGTACTGTCCAGCAGAGCCAAAAAGCCCTAGATAAAATATCTAAGAGCTCCAAAATGGCCTGGAGGTATTTTCCTATAAAGAAGACAAATGAGGAATATTAAGGTACCAATTTTATTATTTTTGAATTTTTAATTTATTTACTAGAAGTTTTATAAGTTTTTGAGTGTTTTTAAGTTTTTAGTGGTTTTTAATAATGAAAAATTGCCAAAATTGGCTAGAAAATCAAACTAAGCAAGACAAACAGTAAATAATTTTTGTAGAATTTTTCAATGAGCTTTAATATTTTTTTGTAATTTTTCAAGCTAGACAGTGACAAAAAAAAGGTTTTTGATTTTTTAAAAATATCAAACGAAATCAAAAATGTCCTCAAAAATCCACGAAAATTTTACAACATGGCAGGAGCCATGTATCCAATTTTCGTTGGATTTGGAGGTGATTTGATATTTTATTCAAAAATATAGGAAGGGTACTGTGCATAGGGACCAAAGTGCAAATACCCAAAGTTCTGGGGGTTCTGGTGCAAAATACCCAGCAAAACACGCACCACGCACGTGCCTGGGGCACTCAGGGACCCAAATGTAATAAAAATAGGTTCCGAGGACTTATTGGTAACAGGTACCAAAAGTCCAGGGGCCTATCTGCAAAATACCCAAAATATATCGCACATGTTCAAATAAACCATGCACAGGGGTATAAATGCAAATAGATAAAAATTTTCATTCAACTGTTAACATCCAGAACATCAGGGGCATACAATGCAAATTACCCAAATAAACACGTGACGAAGCACGTGACATACAACGCACAGGGGTATCTAAGCAAATAAACTAAAGTGCGAGGTCCACTATGCAATTAACCCTAAAACTAAACAACTGAGTTCTATATTTACATGACTAAAATGAAATAAAAGACACGACAGGGCCTAAGGGTAAATTACCCTTTATTATGCGGATGGGCTGGATGCGCGCCACGTGGATGATCGGATGGCGGGTACGGTGGGCGCTCCAGATGTCGCCTCCTCAGATCGGACGATGCTGGATGCTCCGAAGATGGACGGCTCAGATTGAAACTGGAGCGGGAGGGGCGATCGGACGACGATGGAGGATGCTGGAAGAACAAGTCCCCGGCGAGACTCGCCGGGCTCGGGTGTGCGCGGGGCTCCTCCTTGGAGCACTCTGAAGGTCGGAGAAGAAAGCTGGAGTGCTCCCGCGTCCGCTGGGATGCTCCGATGATCGAGCCGAGCCCCGAGGAGCTCGAGCGAGGTCGGCGGAGCTTGGCCTCCTGGCCTGAATGACCAAAGCCCTCAGATGGGCTTGGTAGCACCTGCAAAGCGAACCAGAAGACTCACGGGTCGAGGGCAAACTGCCTCGACCCGATTAGGCGTAGCGACGGTGGCTGGTGGGTCGGAACGGATGAGCTTCGGCGAAGGGAGGACGGTGAAGCTCGACTCCCAGCTCCTGTGTGAGCTGGGTTGGATGGATACGTGGAGAAGATGCGCGGGAGAAGGGCGAGGGCTATGGCGATGCCCGATGATCGGATAGTGGTCGGAAACGGGCGGAATCGAAGGTGGACGGCGGCGGCGCGATTTGGGCGTAAATTGAAATCGAGGAAAGATAAGGACCTATAGGGTTACCTGGGTGGTCGGAGAGACTGGGGAGAAGCTGGGGAAGCTCCTGGTCGTCGCCTCGAGGATCATCTCGCTCCGAGGCTCGGAGCTCTCGCTGGTGGCGGAGCTACGGCGGTTGTGCTCGCCGGATCGATGGCTGCACCTCCTCTCCTCGCTTCAACAGGCTCAGACGCGAGCTGTCTCCTCACGCACTCTCTGGAGCTCACAGGAGAACGAAGCAAATGGCCAAAGATGCATCAATCGAGTGGCGGATCTCGCTTATGTACGCTGGAGGGGTCCGGCTAAGAATGGCTCGGGTAGGTCGAGGAGGCGCGCGGATCCCAAGGTGTATGCCTGGCGAAGATGTCGGATGTGGGAGGATCAAAACGGAGCCGGGGTTTGGTAAAATGATGATCGGGTCGAGCGGGCGAAATTTCGAGAAGTCGGGTCCACGACCCAGATCCGCAGGAGGTGGTCCTAGGGGGGGGTAGTTGACCGGGCGGTCAACATCCCCAGGACCCAATGGAAATCGGCCACGTGGCTGGATCTTGAAGTGAAAAATAAGGGTAGCTAGGGGCCGAATTTGCAAAAACTCAAAACACAAAATATTTTTATTTTATTTTTTTTCTATTTTTTAGTGATTTTTAATTAATTTTTGGAAATAAAAATAAGGTATATACATAGTATGTAATATATAGGTATATGTACATAATTAGGGTTTTTGATTTTTTTATTTTTAATTATTATTTTTATGCAATTTTATTCCTATTTTATATTTTATTTATTTATAGAATAAAATAAGGAATAAAAAGGTAGTTTTATTTTATTTTTATATTTATGTACATAGGTAAAATAAATATATATATATACATCTATATACATGGTATATGTACAATGTATTTTTGTATTTTTAATTTTGCTATTTTTATTTTGTTTTTGTTTTAATTGTTATTATTTTATTTATTTACATTATATAACATAGAATGATTACAAAAAGTTTGGAAATTAATTTTATTTATTTACAAGGTTAAATAAATACATAGGAGTGGTTCATGTACATGGTGAAGGTGATGTTTTTGATTCTTTTTGATTTTTAACTTTTTCTTTTGTTTTTATACTTATAAATATGTACAAGTATATTTTTGGTGAGGAAAATATCTTTATTTTATTTACAAAAATATTTACACTCATGAGCCCCTATCTCCCTCTACTTTGGCTTTTATGCGGTCAGGCCCATGCTGAGCCCTCCCTTGGGTTAGGTTGCTCAATATTTATTCTAAATATTTCCCTCTTTTTCTTTTTTCTAATCTTTATTCTTTTATTTTTGCACAAAAACATGCTAATTATAGGTTTTTACACAATGCATGCTTTTGGTAATTATTCCTATTTACACATATCTACATGCATTTGCAAAGGTTTTTGTAGCTAAATATAAGAATAAAGAGTGATGAATGAGTATTCATCAGGACCTAGCCCGAATTCTTGCAATAACGAAGAGGGCAAGAGGTTGATGGAAGAACTGCTATCAAGCAAGGTTCGCTCAAAGAATTGGTCAAAAATCTCGCAACTGATTAAAGGTGCTCCTTTGTCTTTCTTCTTTTGGGGAGATTGCTGATGGTTGCGACTGTGGCCATGGTGAGAACATGCTTCTTTACTTGTCGTTGTCTGTTATTACATGCTGACCGATGCTTGTTTGCACATGCCTCCTTCAAACCTTTCTTTACAGGGGGCATGCATTCCATGGCTTTCATAAAAGGAATATTAACAATCAGATTATTAATAATGTCCACAACTCCGAGATCAGATAATGCACATTTTCTTTTTGCAATTTTTTTTGGGTTTTCAATTGCATTAGGAAATAGAATACTCACATTACTGAAATCAAAAGCATTGTGCCTTATCCACAATATTCTGTACATCCGGATCGCAAAAAAGGAGTACAAACTAAGGATGAAGGTGCTGGTGCAGGTGGACAAGAAAAACACGCGGCCTCTGCTCCGTTGCTGATGTGGGATCGGCTACTGTTGGTGGCTTCTTCGTAGCTAGCCCAGCTTCACATTGACTGCGAACATCTTTTTGGTCTTTTTGAATTTTCTAATTTTCTATTGTTTTTGTTGGTGTAGGCGGAAATGGATGGCAGCCGGTATGGCTCCTCCTTCTTCTTCTTCCTCACCCATTCCTGTAGCTGGTACGACTGATGCAGAAGATGACGATTCACCTATCAAAGATTTGTTCTTCCTGTGGCTTGCGATAGATGGAGGCAAAGTCCTACCACTCCTGAGAGTGACAACATTAGATAAAGCAATATTACAATCATCTAACCCTACAAGCACAGACAGGACATCACATTCTACCTGCTCTTTACCTTTAAAACTTTTGGGATTTGCTTCGACCTACGCCAGAATGGAAGTTTTGGTGGCGGTCAGGTCGTCTAACTTCTTTGTCATATCTTCTAGGCCTTTTACAAGTTGGACCAAGCAATCCAGGGTAGGGTTCATAGGACTTGCCTCAAAAGGTTCAACATGCAGACCACACTATGGATGATTGTTGTGGGGCTGAGGCTGAGACTACTGATGGGGTTGAGGAGGTGGAGGAAGCTGGTACTGCTGATAGGAGGGATGAGGGTATCGTTAAGGTGGTGCAGCTGCGTACTAGTGGTACGGTTATGGCTGGCGGTACTGCAGCTGCGAATACTACGGATCCTGCCTCCATTGATGTTGGTACTGCGAAGGCTAGTGAACTTAGGTGGAGGTTGAGAGGAGTGCCCAAAATGAACACCCTAAGGTTGCTGGTAAGCCCTATTGGCTGGTGGCTGGCCCTGTAGGTGTCCGGTAGGATGGCATAGCTGTGGATCGTTACTCCATACACCGTTGACTTCCTGAATCAATGGTGGTGGTAGGAATGCTAGATTGGAAGGTAGAAGGAAGTCCGGTTAGTAAACTATCATCTGTTGCTACAGCGGGCCTTGATCAAGCGCCTATACGTAGTATACGTGTTGGACTGTCGTTGGTTGCTGACTCGGCTGAGGCTGTTGTTGCGATGATGGCTCGTCCTTCTTATCAGCAGGAGTCTCTATATATGGTGTTTCTGACTAGACAGAACTGATGTTGCTCACCAGCATCTCCAACTACTTGGTGATATGATCCAGCTTGTCTAAGTGTTGCATCCTCTTTTCTATCACAACAGGCTTCTCGAGATCCTGTGACTGTTTAGCAATGATGTCAACCTTCGAGAGATGGCCCTCGATAATGCTGAGGTTAGAACTCTCATCTCTCTATGTCTCACGAGATGTTTCCATGTGTACTTGCTTCTATAGGATCTATGGTTGTTTCTAATATGCAAGGGATGAAGAGAGGACGGCCTCTCCTTCAGTATTTCTATAAAAATCTGCCAGACTACATCTTCATCCTTGTTAGAATGAGATCCCCCACAGGATGTGTCGACGAGCCTTTGGCTTTCTACATTCAGGCCCTTAAAAAAGTGTTGGACTAGATTGGTCCTTGGTATCTCATGATGGGGGCACTTCTCCTGCAGGTCCGTTAATCGCTCCTAGGCTTCATGGATAGTTTCATGAGAATCCTGGGAGAAGTTGCTAATTCTACCTTGCATATGGTTGAGCTGACCGAGATGATAGAATTTATGAAGGAAGGCGGATTTCAGTTCCTCCCAATGGTAAATGTGGGACAAAAGTGATCTCGGTTTATTTGGTGGGCAAAGAAAAGAAGGCGAGGAGTCTGGAGATCAGCTCTCAAAGTTCGGACCGGGTTCTCAGGAATTACCTCAAGTTATTGACGATGTTGAGTCTATGGAATCGATGTGGGCATCGACGGAGTCCTGAGTGAACCATCGATGGATCGCCATCATGAAGCAATATCGATGCAACAGGAAAGATACGATGGTCAACGAGGAATAAAACGGAGTATAAAATAGTAGAAAGACTCAAACTGAGCGGGGGTCATAGAGAAAGGCATACATGATAAAATTTGCACAATTGCGCGTGACTTGATCTTTGAACCTTAATCTAGATCCATACAAATACAATACAAAATTGGGTTCACCAACTCATGCCATGTGCAACCGTGAAGGATCAACTATTTACTATTTTTCAGTTTTAGAGTTGTTATTTCGGGCATTTCTTTTAACAAGTCCTTAGCACACTAACCCTATAGGAGAGAGTACTACCATAAAAGTATCTTGTACTTGTCCTCCCCCTTTATAACTTGTAATATGCACTTTTTGAGGTTCTTGTAACCCTTCCTAGATCCCTACTCAGCCAAAGAAATAGAGAGAGGAAGCCGATTGGCGAAACAACTACTTCAGTTCTTGCTCGCAATAGAATCACCCGTGAGCATGTAAGGACCTACTTGGAAGCAAAAATGAGCCGGAAACCGATGTGACTGAGGTGAAAAAATATGCAATGTCGTTGTTCTCAACTAATCGATTTGGTCAACTAGAAAAATATGTATAAACCACTTAAGAGAAAAATCAAGCAATGAAAAGCAAGTGGTTTTCGTTATTCAATTTACCTGGTATATCGACCATGGTCGAACACAAGGAGCACGATTTAAAAACTTAGCAATCAAATTTCAAAAATAAAATGTTTAGTGGTTTTTTTATTTTTCAATTTTTTTAAATTTTTAAATAGGGCACAAGTCACAATATACACATACAATCTTTTCGTATTTTTCAAAATGGTCAAAAATGCTCAAAAAATCCATAGAAAATGTTTTTATATTTTATATGTTTTAAAGTGTTTTTGGTAATTTTTGTAGAATTTTTAGATGTTTTTGTATTTTTCTAAAAATCAAACAGTCCCAAAAATATCAAATAGTACACAACCAAGAGTAATTTGCAACTTAAAATTGATTTAAGTGCACAAAACTCCTGGCAATGATTTTTACACCAAAATACAATTAAATATCTACAAAAAGACTGAAATCATAATTTATGAATTTTTCTAGAATTTTTAAATTTTTCTGAGATTTTTAGTTTGTTTGCTATTTTTTTGTTTTGTAAAATGATTATTGCACGAAAATTGGAAAGAAATTAAAGGGGAATAAAATACACCTACAATAATTTTTAAGAATTTTAAGACAAATTTTCAACTTTTTATGATTTTTTAAAGTTCCGGCAGATAAAAAGACACAATTTTCGATTTTTTTAAAATATCAAATAAATACAAAACATGATGAAATTTTTATACATTGATCTGGGACGCAACAGGATTCTATATAAATTTTGAGGAATTTATCGGTAACAAATGATATTTATTCCAATGCTAAGAACAATAAAGTAAATGTCTAGATATTACAGGGTCTGAAATGTAAGTATTTATTGTTTTAGAATTGAAATATGACAAGAAATAAAAATGGGCTAGAAACTGCAATTTACTTAGGCTTGCATGCGGAGCACGTGATTTAGATCTGGAGGCAGGGGTCTTTTTGGTAATTGTTGAAACTTCTGGGGACGAGTTTGTAAATTTCCAATATTTTAATTCCCCCTTTGGGGTTCTTCATTCTCAATCAGCAGGGGCACCGATGGAGAGAGGGTAGCCACCTGTCGGAGGCGCGCTGCATATGGGGCCAGGAGTGGGGGAGGACGGTCACGGTGGGTGGCGGTGTTGAGCGGCGCACCTCGTGCGGAGGCGATCTGGATGGTGGGCACGCCTTGCGTGGGCTGGAGGGGCTTGCTGGAGGCGTGAAGTTAGATCGGGCGGCAGTGCGGGCTGCACCGTGCGGAGCTGGAGGTCGCGCGACCCTGCGTGATGGAGGTGGCAAAGGCCGCAACAGAGGTGGTGCTTGAAGCTGCGCGACCAACGGCCGCGAACGGAGGCTCTGGTGGTTGTCGAGGATGCTTTAGGTGGCCTCGCGGGGGAGTTGGCAGCTTCATTAGGGGCTACGACTATTTTTTTTGTTTTTTATTATTTTTTTAAACAAAAATTGTAAGCAAAAACATGATATTTTTTCTTATTGTTTTGTAATTTTTTTATTTTTTAAGATGATCCTGCAAAACAAATGTTAGAGAGAGAAGAAAAACAACTATGTGTATTATTTATTTATTTATAAACAAAATAGGAGGCGTGAACGATTGCGGATCTTGGCGTAGCGGAAGATAGATCTGAAGATCCGACATCGTGCGTGGTCGGATGTGAAAGGTTGTGAG
Organism: Ottelia alismoides; assembly: GCA_037367405.1. Taxonomy (NCBI): domain Eukaryota; kingdom Viridiplantae; phylum Streptophyta; class Magnoliopsida; order Alismatales; family Hydrocharitaceae; genus Ottelia; species Ottelia alismoides. The sequence goes on from JAZKJV010004713.1 coordinate 564,580, forward strand.
AGATAGAACAAGAACGTGTATGGATCGAGAAAATGAGATGAAAATTCAGATTTGGATGATAAGTGTGATGGATATTTTTGGGATTTTAGGATCTAAATTGTAATCAAGAAATCAAAGCATAAATTTAAATTTATGATTTATCTAAGAAAAATGATGGAAAGAAAATGGATCTCACCTCGAGATCGGATATACCGTGATGGCCTCAACGAGGGTCGACTCGCTGTCACCGGATGGCTCAAAGGCTGGGCACCCTTCTTCGACAAGATTGCTCTCGGAGATCGATCTCCTCTCCATCAAGGATTGATCAAAGAGTAATGAAGGAAGAGTAAGCCAATAAAAAGGGAAGAAAAAATCAAAAAGGAAGGTATATACAAATGAGGAATGTATTTAGTGGTGAATTAAATAATTAATTAAATAAATAAATTACAAATTTCAGAGTTAAATAAATTTAATTAATTAATTAATTTACAAAATTTAATTATCCACCTTAATGGTGTCTATTAATGGTATAGAATAATATCTTTATATACAAGGTGTGTTTTCAAATCAAATAATGAATAAATTAAATAATTAAATAATTAAATACAAATTTCGTAATTAAATTAAATTAATTAACTAATGTTAGATATTTAATTTTTTGGTGATTTATATGTAAGGAAATTAGTTGTATACGAATATTATGTACATATACAATAAACACATGTACATATAAGGAATTTTTTTTAAATATTTTTAATATTTTTAATTGTTATTTTTAAATTTTAATAATTAAGATAATATTTAAAATAATGTACATTATGTATTAAAAAATAAATATGAATGAATATATACAATAAGTATGTGGTAAAGCTGCACAAACCACCCCAGCAAACCAACTTTTCAACCATAACTCCAAAAATTATGAAATCACAACCATTTGAAAGATAATTTAATTTATAATATAATGGAAGTGAGTTTAATTCAATTTGAGTCTGTGTGGAGCCGGAATTGATCGTTCAGTTGTCACTTTATGGCTTTTTCTGAGTGTGATTATTTGTAATTTGCATATTATTTTATTTTGCAATTATTTTTATTATTTACAACACATTTTTATTTACAACTTTTATTTACAAAAATATTTAATCTGAGTTAATTTATAGACAAATAAATAATGTAAGTTTTGTACAAATATACAGGGAAAAATATTTACAAATTATTTTTGGATTTTTGAATTAAAGACCCTATCTCTCCCTACTATATTCCTGATCGATCAGGCCAAGTTTTGACATTCTCTCAGGATTCGGGTCAGTCTGCATTTATTACATAAATACATCCTTTATTTTTATTTACCTTTTCTTTTCTTCTTTATTCTTTTATTTGAGTATAAAAAGTGTTAAAATGCATATTTAACAAATGCATGCAAAATGGTAATTTAATGAAATTAGTAGGTATTTACAGGTATTTGACTAAGGAAATGAAGCTAAAATAAAAGAATAAAGTTGATGAATCGTGGATTCATCACAAACCGATGAGACAGACACACCCGTGAGGACGTGTCTTAAGCTCAGTCCTTCAGACCATGTCGATGTTCCATACAAGGTGAGAGAACCATCGCTGACAAGGCCCTACTCGGTCAAGTACGATAGAATTACCATTACTTCGGAAATCCAGGCAATACACATGGCACTTACAGATTGGGTTTTTGGATCTAATCCTTAGCGGGTCGTGCCTCACTCATGGGAGGGGTTTTGGTCCCCTCCTAAGGTACCGGGAAATAATGAGGGCTTTATGAACCCAAGACAATGAAAGTTTATTACAAATTTTAATTAAGGTCAAAGTTTATTTAGTAGTCCCCTTGTTTTAATTTTTGGATTTTCACTTTTTTGGATCTTTTTGGATACAAGCGCTTACCGTTTTTGTAGATTTTCGTTTAAGTCCTAGGTGCTCAAAATCAGATGGAGATAGCGTAAAAGTTGTGCAAGTCGATTCGATGATAGAAATCTCACCATTGAATCTAGTGATGCATGCTGAGTTAAATACTTACAGTGCTTCCCAGCTCTCTCCATACGGTACGCAAACAGAATTTTAAACCTAACTACATGACGGTGTGCAAATCGACAAAATCACCCTAAACATTAGCTGCTATTAATCGTAATAAACCATTTATTAATTATTCAGAGATGGGACCAAGGTCCGATCTTTGATGTCGATCGGTGCATGCCATAACGGGTCTTGCAAGCCCTTTATACGACCTCTCTCGACGTGTGGTCTCAAATACAAATAACTAACATTTATTAATTTGACTAGATCCAAACGTAAGAGACTATAGGTAGATGCATTCTTATTAGGTTTGGACCTAATTACTAAGGTAAGCAACCTAAGTCTAGGGGCTCCATGCGCATAAAACAAATGAAAAGAAAGAAGCGGAAAGCTCAAAACATCGTGAAACAAAATAAAATAAAGTGATAAAAATACGGAAAACTACGATGAGGTCCCTAGGTGAACAAACACCCGGGCACTGGACCTCGTTGTGGAGAGTAGTGTCCAAATATGAAGTATTGCAAATTATAATTGTCTCTCTCTCACCAATAAATAAATAGATAAATAAATCTAAGCTATCTCTATGCTAAGTCCCTTCTCCATGCTTCATTTGTGACCTCTCCATCTGGTCAAAGGGTGGAGAACAATCTCCACCAAGCATGGCCGCATCGACCTCTTAAGAAGCCATCCTCACGTGACGGGCTCTCGCAACAAAGTCACAAAGAGATTTATATTAGCACAGATAATCAAATAAAATCAAAATGAGCTATATACAAAGAATAATTGAATGGATATGTGCAAAATAAAACCAATTATTAATTACATCAAGAAAATTAATGAATAAGCAATAATGTCTATACAAGATAAATGACAAAAATAGGCTACACTCATTACTCCCTGGAAACGATGCCATTTGATGAGAGAGATCTCTCGAGGGTCGCACGGTTTCACAAGGCAAAACCGCAGTCGATTTATTGACCACTCAATAAATCTCACTCGATCAACAATCAACCCACTATAAGAATCAAGCAATAAATAGCACAAAAATGTGAGTTAAAATTTATTATTCTCTACAACTAAATGTATAACAAGTAAGTATGTAGAGGTCGAACCAAAAGAGCAAAAATTGGTAGCATACGGTTAATTAACCAAAGAGCATTATGTACATGCATGTCATTCATTATATATATACTTTTTTATGTGGGATTTTAATTTTATACTTTTTCTATTTTAATTTTCTTTTATTTTTTATTGTATTTTGTTTTTAATTTTGTATTATTTTATTTTCTTTATATATATATATTGATTTTTATATTTCTTTTTCTTTAATTATATAATATAAGGTATATAACACTATATAAATAACAATGGATAATATAGATATAAATATGACTAAAAATAACCAAGAATTGCATAATTACTTATTTTTGTATTTTAAGCCATTTTTACTTTTTTGTGTTTTTTTGTAAATTTTGGAATTTTTATATATTTTTAAAGTTGAAAATAGCTTAAAACAGGGAGAAAATAATAGACTGAGATTGAAATGGAAAATAAAAATAAGAATTTAAGTCCAAGATTTTCCAAATGAATATAGATAATAATATAAAGAAAATTATAAAACTGAGAAAGCTATTTTTGGGCTTTTGAAGAATTTTTTAGTTTTTTATAAGGGTTTCTGAGGTTTTCAATTTTTAAGAGTTTTCTTTCTCTATTTTTTGTGATGTTTGGTATGAAGGCTAACAACACTAAAATAAATAAAATATATTTTTTTGGGAATTTTTAACAGTTTTTATATTTTTTGGTATTTTATACTGTAGACAGTAAACTTTTGTGCTCTAGATGATTTTTAATAAATAGCAAAAAGGTCCAAAATTGCAAAATGAAAATTTGCGTGAAACTACAAGCAATAAGGATCCTACATCTATTTTTTGTGATTTTTGGAGCATAATAGATATTTTAAAAAATCCAACAAGCACAAAAAAATACAATTGCTGGCAGGGGCATATGTGTAAATAAAATAAAATCCAAGGGCCTCTGTGCAATTTTTCTAAAAATACACAACGTACCATATATTTTCTTTGACCAAAAATAAATACAAAAAGTAATAGGGCATCTTTGTAAAATGTCCACCTCACGTGGGACGATACATAAGGGGACCTAGCATGGACCAAAATGTAATATGATAGAACCACATGGGACATCATGCAATTCACTATTTTATTTACACTATTTCTTTTATTTACAGGACTAATTAATAAAAATAAAAAATATGGGGGTAAGTATGCAGTTTACCCCTTAACGTGTAGGATCGGACGACGGGATGTTGTTCACTTAAACACGTGGCTCCCCAGAAGCGACGATGGTGGTTCGCAATTGAAGGCTAGGATGAGATCACCTGCTGGAGATCTGCTGGTGGCTGCTCAAATGATCGGGCAGTGGCTGTACATCCTGGAGCAGCTAGAAGATCCAACGGCGGAGACAAGGTCTAGAGGAACATGCCAAGAACACATGACGACCGAGATTCCATCCGCTCTCCTGAGCTCCTCCGGCCATCGGAAATTCTCAGGGAAGATGCAAAATTGAGCTTGGGCTCCTCCGCACCCGATGGGTTCCGCATGAGGTATGTCGGAATCCTATAGAAGTAGAATGAGGTCGAGGAAGATCACTAGCTCCAGGTACCTCCTTCTCGAGCAAAATCGACTCAACAAGAGTCCTTTGGCCTGCCAACACCTATAGAAATATTCAATAAAGAAAATCTAGGGGACTGGGGTTCTTGGTGAGTGGAATGAAAGCGAGGTGGTGCGGGCGTAGATATCCGATGGAACGATGGTGGAGGAGATCTGATCTCCACATCCATAGTGGATCTGGGTGAATGGAAGGGGGTGGAGCGGAGAGCGGCAGAAGGGGTTGAGGTGATCGTGGATGAACACAATAGGGCAGATAACAGCGAAATGAGTTCACCGGAGAGGAGCTCCGATGAACTACGATCCGAGTTGTTTACACTAGATCGAGCGATTAAATGACTAAAGCAGATGCAAGAATTAAAAGCCTAAGTAATCCTACCTAAAAAGCAATAAAGATGCTACCTGCTGGTGAAGGCAGGGAGCAGAGACAGCCGGCACACAGCCGTGGATGCACCTCTGTCCTCCTGGAGCATTTCCAAACCTCAGGGGGCCTCCTCCTATCACGAGGATGCTCACTAGACCAAGGCATAAGGCTCTAAGGCTAGGAACAGTGACCAAAACGGAGCAGAAGGTCGGAGGTCTTTATTTATAGGCATAACGAGCACCCTTATCTATGGGTGATTTTATAATAATCGAAATGACGTATAATCAATCTGATGCTGTGGTGTGAATCATGGAGGATTAGGGGGATATCTTATGAAGGGATCGAGGGCGGAGGAGCAACAAGTAGTTCGGAATAATCAGAGAAGTTGGGCCGCTCGAGGTTCTAGCAATGGTCAAAAGAAGGGACGGAGAGTTGACTGGCGGTCATCGAACGGAGCGACCCCATTGGTCCACATATGCCGCTAAAAGTCAAAACAGTATATTTATTCTCAAAGTAATTAATTAAAAATAGTAAATGATTTTATTAATTTTTAGTATGAAACAGAAAAATGTTTATTATTTTATGTAGTATTTTAATATGATTTTTATTTATTTTTCAGTGTTATTTATTACAAGTTAATTGTTAAGGGTGTATTCATAGGTATATTCATCTATGTTTTAGGCTATTTTATTTTTATTATTTTATTATTTTATTCTATTATTTTATATATTTATAACTTATTTTTATATACATAAATATGTTTTTATTATATTTTCTGATATATATTATGTATACTTAAATAAATAGAGGTATTAAATATATAGGTTTGTGTATAAGCATTTTACCTATGTATTTTAGTTACATATTTTATTAATGGTTTTATTCTAGTTTAAGTATATGTACATATGTTATAAACAATATTCACAAAGTTAGAAAAATATAAAATTATAAAAATAGTTAGGAATAAATAAAATGAGTATTGTATTCGGGTATATTATACAATAGGGGTCCAAAACCTAACTTTCACACCTTAACTCTAAAAAATATGAAACACCTTTATTAAATAGCTTACTAAAAGTTATTTACAATTAGAGGTGATTTTGATACATTTTGAGTTTTTATTTGAGAGATATGGGTTTGGGAAGTTGGAATTTTAGAATTTTATTTAGAGTATATCTTTTACACTGTATATTATTTCGGTATGAAAATAATTTGTATTTTTCTATATATTATTATCTACAACTTTCATGTACAAAGTGTCTTTCTTTGAGGTATACAAAAGTTGAAAATAAAAAGGGTCAAAAAAAGGCATAAATAATGAATAAATAAATGGGATTTTTATTGTATTATTGGCCCTATCTTCCCCTACTTTATTCCTTGTCGACCTAGTCATCAAGATGGCTAGGTCTCAGGGTTTAGGGTCATAAAATACCTTTGGCATTTTATTCTTATACTTTTCTTTTCTTTATTCTATAATGTTGGCGTTAAAAATCGTATTTTATATACAATTTACATAATAAAGAGTTAATGTTAATTTATGCAAATTAAGGCTATTTTCATGCATTGTTTAGGGTCTTTAAGGCCAAAATGATAGAATAAAGGTTATGAAATGGAGATTCATCAACATCTCCACCTCACTGCAGACCAGTAGAACCACCTTCTAACCAAACTAGAAATTGCACAATTGATCTGAGAGGCTAAGAAACTCGGGAGAGGGATCAAACTCGCAAAAATGGCGAAGGGGTATACTTATAAGCAGATGAGGTGGTAGGTGAAGATCTTGGGTTTTTGATCGATGGCGTGCTTGTGTAGGTGATCTAGGGTGTGGGCGTAATGGATGATCATGTTACGAACAAGTTTGAAAAAGAAATAAAAGGTCCTTCAGTAGCGGATGATTGCCAACAAATTAACGAAGTAGGATTGGTGGCATTATGACAATAGAATGTGGGGTCGAAGGGTACATTTGACCGAAGTCAATGAACGGAGCACTCTGATTAGTCTACGTGGACCAACCTGATAATTATAGGGCCTAAATCCCTTGTAAAATCTATATTAATAAGTTATTGATTTTATATAATTTTTATTAAAACATAAAAATGTATGTAATCTTATAAGGTATTTTTCTTTATTTATAAGTTAATTTATTATAGATTAATATTTACATGTATGTATACATGTATAGATACCTATATCTAGCATATTTTTTTATTATATATTTTTATTATTTTATATACATAATTTATATATTTATAACTTATTTATACATATTTAGATATTTTTAGTGTATTTTATGAGTTTATTGAAAAATCACCCACTCTACTACTCTAAAAGAAGAATAGTGTTGATGTGTTAGCCAGGTGAAACTACAAGAAAAAAAATTATTTTAATTTATTACTTATACTGCTAAATTAATGTGTATAACGATAAGTACAGGGTATCGAACTCAAGGAAGAAAAATATGTAAACTAAGGAAAAAAGTAGAGTAACCAAGGTAAAGGGATTCTGATTTTTATTTATTTTTAGGAATATTTTTCTAAATTTTTATTTGATTTTATAAATTTTATATTTTTTTGTGATTTTATATACTTATAAGTAAAGAAATATATTTTTATGTTTTATAGTTTTTTGTTTTTATTTTATCATTTTTATCTTTTTAATTTTATTTCTTATTTTTGTGAATATTTTAGAGGTTTTTAAGTTTTTTATGAGTTTTAGATTATTTTTATAGAAGAGAAACAAGGTTTTTATTGAAAAGGGATGCATTTTTTATTTTTAAAATAGGAAACATGAAGAAAATTTTTTATTTTATTTTTACTGGAAAGTATATGAAAATACCTTTCCAACAAGTTGTTGTGCATATTTTTGTGATTTTCATTGAATTAGATATGATTTTTTTGAATTTTTATGTATTTTTGATTTTTTTATTAATTTTAATATTCAATTTTATTTTGTTTTTGTTTTTATATGTAAAATATTATAAAATATATTGTAAGTAATTTTTTAGAGGTTTTTTTATATTTTTCATGTATTTTTAATGTTTATATAATTTTTTGGTATTTTTTGGATTTATTTAAAAATAAAAATATTTTTATTTTTGAAATCTGTTATATAAATGTATATAGTGTAATAGTAGGCATTAACATGTATTTTTATTATATTTTTATATTTTATATTTTATTTCATATGTATATAATATCTATTATATAGTATGTTGTGTATAGCGATATAAACATAATCTATAAAAAAATATAGGGTTGTGCGTGAAATATGTAGAAAATCCAGGGTGCTCGCACAAATATTCTAGTCAATAACGTGCCAACCCACATGATTACCACTAAGAAAAACCTATTCGTAATTATTTACAGTCTCATGGACTTGGATGCAAGTTCACCTCAAAATATCTGCCACGCACGTGAGTTTCATGTGACGAGGCTTGAGCGATGGGGGATGAGTAGTGTGGTTCGACCTGGTGCTGACGTGTCACCTAACGTAATGCCTTGGATCTCGATATAAAGGCTAAGCCTTGATACGATCGAACAACTGAAATTGACTTCCTTCATCGATTGAGTGGCAGCTGTAACATACATTCTTCCCAAAATATCATTGTTCCATGCGTATGTGTTCTAAATGACAGTTATCTCTAGGATGACTGGCAACGAAGCTCGACTCATTGCTTTAATTAGATACGCTGCTCGGACCAGTGATTACTTATCAGTGGGACATAGATTGCAATATTGGATCATGTTCAGATTTGATTAATGTTGTGTGTTGACTTCGTATCTCAAGGCGATATGGAGCTTCGAATTTGTAGATGCTTGAGGATGTAGAACCTCCAAAAATGTACCGATGTGAATGATTCGTTCCTGAATTAACATCAAGTTCCTGTCATGTAGAGGAATAATGGCTTGAGATCGAAGCCTCAACCCAGAAATGCAAATACAAAAAAGGAGTGAACGAAGGAGCTAGCAGCGATGAAGGACAAAGCTCCATTACCCTGATCACCGTACGTGATCGGAGTTGATAGGTAGTGTGAGATAGATCAGTAGATGAAGGTGTTTAAGCGGATTTTGTGATGGTCTAGAGTAGTCTACACAAGGCGAGAACTACAATATCGCTAAAGCGACCTCTCACGAAACCCAACTTCAATCAACAATTAACCCACAATAATAATCAAGCAATGAAAATAATGTGTGGGTTAGAAATTTATTATAATTCTAAAAGAAAGGTGTATATAGGTGTAAGTATGTGTATAAGTCAAACATAGAGAGCAGAATGGATAGATCGGGCAATGAAGTGCAAAAATGGTCATGGTATTTTTCTTGTCTATTTTATTATTATTATTATGGGTTTTAATTATATATATTATCTTTTATTTTTATATTTTTTAAATTTTGTATTTTATATTTTCCTTTTGTATTTTTCTGATTTTGTATTTCATTTTTCTTTTAATTATATAACATAAGAATATATAAGATTATATATATATAAGTTAGGATAAATAGATATAACTAAAAATAATTAAGAAATACATAATTAAATATTTTTGAAATTTAAATAATTTTTTACTGTTTTTGTGATTTTTAGTGAATTTTGCTAATTTTTATATATTTTTAAAGTAAAAATTATCCCAAATCAAGGATTTAATAAATAATCGAAATTGAAATGAAGATTAAAAATAGAAAAATAAGTCCAAATTCTTCAAATAAATTTTAATATATAGATAATAATATAAAGGAATTTATAAAATAAAAAATAATATTTTTGGAATTTTTGAGAATTATTCATATTTTTATAAAGTATTTTGGGACCTTTTGAATTTTAAGAGTTTTCTTTTTCTATTTTTCGGGATTTTTGGTCTGACGGATAAAAATACATAAATAAACAAAATTTTTTTGGGGGAATTTTTCAAAATGATTTTATATTTTTATGGGTTTAGTGAACTTTTTGTGCTCTTTTTGATTTTATAAAATATCAAAAAGTCCTAAATTGCAAAAATAAATTATGGTTGGGAATGTATGCAATCAGGAACTTAACACTATTTTTTGGTAATTTTTGGAACAACGGAACTATATTTAATAGATAGAGAAAACACACAAAAATGCTTGTACTAGTAGGGCATAACTATAATTAACATAAAAGTCCAGGTCCTTTATGCAATTTTTCCAAAAGTTTATAATTGAAATAAAATAATCTTGGGCCAAAAAGAAATATAAGAAGTTCCAGAGGCCTACCTGAAAAATGCCCACCTCACGTGGGACAGAACGTGAGGTGATCTAGCGTTGACTCGATTGCAAATAATGAAACTTTATGGGTTATTTTACAATTTTACAAAAAAAGAAAGGCAGATGAAAGTTTCTTAATTAATGATTAAATACAAAAAATAGTTGGGTAAGAAATGCAAAATACCTAATTAAAGGGTGTGATCGGATGGCTCCTGGGGTGTCACTTACCACCTGTCGCGTTGTGAGAAACGGATGACGCTTTGTGTCTGACGAACCTAATTAGACCTCCAAAGGAGATCGAACGGAGGAGGCACGCTAGATCCGACGATGCACAATTGAACTGGAAGGTAGATGCGATCAGACGGTAATGGCGAAGCCTTGAAGAACATGTAAGAACTCCCCTGTCTTCGAACTTCGATCGAGAGTATCTCGATCCTCCGATGCTCCTTCTTGTTGCGGTGAAGCTCAAAACATTCCTGGTGGTGTCCTTTGTCTGCTCGAGGCTTAAAAGGGCATCGAGGTCCACTGGACCTCTCTCCAGTCCTCGAGGAAGAAAGAAAGCTCCAGGTACCTATGGCTAAGGGCGAAATATCCTTCAGTTGGATCGTTAGTGTCCAAACCTGCACATGAAGCAACTTCGGATCGAGGGCAAATTGCCTCGACCCCTTAGCACGTGAAATGGGTGGAGGGTGGAGTGAAGCGGTGAACCTCTGGCGAGGGGAAGGAGTCGAGGTCCATTAGGCTAGATCGGGTTCAACCTGGATGAGTGGTGGGTGTAACATGATGGAGAAATGTAGGGGAAGAAATGGAGATGGTCGGATGCGTCGGAAACATGTTGGTAGACAATGAATGAGTTTCCGCTCTGGCGAACTTCGATGGTGGTGATTAATGCTAAATGGAGGGAGCAAAGGCTACAATAAATACAAAAAATAAATATTAGGGCTAAAGTTAATCTAGAAATCAAATAAAAGGATACCTCAAATTGGCAGGGCTGACGAAGTACGAACCTCACGGCTAAGGTGGCCAGAGATGGTGGAAGCCACCTAAGGACCTTGCCTCGCCTCGCTCTCAACGGTTGGAGAAGAGGTTGTTACCCTCTCGATCCAGAGCACGCTAAAAGGAGGCAAAACTGGGGCCAAAGGAGATTAAAAAATCAACGAAAGGATCGAAGGGTTCTTATGTATGGATCGATGGGAAGATCGAGGAAGACATGGTGAATCAGTGATCCATGCCTCAAGGAATTGCTTGCGCGTGCATCACCAAAGATCGAGGTGGAAAATTCATGAAGAACTCATCCCCACTCGATCATTGCATCGATCAGAAGAAAAAAGGAGAAAAAGAGTCAAAACAATAAGCAGTCAGAGGCGCAGGTGCAGGTCAGTCAGTTGACTGAGGGCAACTGCAGAGCCACTTGGTAGGTCTACGTGGATCGACCAAGAAAAATAAAGCCAAAATCATTTAAAAATTCGATATTAAATATTAAATGATTTTATGAAAATAAATTTATAAATATAAAAAAAGTTTGTTATTTTCTACATTATTTTATTATGATATTTATTTATTTATTCGAGGTATTTTATTACAAGTTAATTTTTTAATGTTTTATTTATAGGTATAATTACTAATGGTTTGATTCTTTTATATTTATTTTGTATTTTTTATTTCATTATTTTATTTTTATTATTTTTTATATTTATAACTTATTTTTATATACATAAGTGTATTTTTATTTTATTTTTCTCATATAATATTTATATTTAAGTAAATAGGGTTATAAATATATAAGTATAAGTATAGGTATTTTGTCTACGTATTTTATATGCTAATTTTATTTTAATGTTTTATTTATGGTTTTATTCTAGTTTTAATATATGCATATATTATAAATAATATTTATAAAATTGTAAAAATATAAAGTTATAAAAATAATAAAGAATAAATGAAATGAATATTTTATTCATGTATATAGTATAATAGGGGTCCAAAACCCAACTTTCACACATTAACTCCAAAATGAAACAACTTCATTAAATATCTTATTAAAAGTTATATACAATTAAATATGATTTTGATACATTTTAATTTTTATTTGAGAGGTATAGGTTCGGGAAGTTGGGATTTTTGCTTTTTATTTAGAGTGCAAAAACTGCATCACGTATTATTTTCGTATGAAATCGATTTTGTTTTTTCTATATATTATTATATACAACTTTCATGACAAACTTTCTTTATTTGAGGTGTAAAAAGTAGAAAATAAAATAGATCTAAAAAATGAATAGATGATGAATAAATAAATGGGATTTTTATCGTATTATTGACCCTTATCTGTCACTACTTTATTCCTTGTCAACCTGATCATCAAGATGCATAGGTCTCGGGGTTTAGGTCATAAAATACCTTCGGTATTTTATTATTTTTCTTTTTTTCTTTATTCTATAATTTTATCATCAAAACAATATTTTATATAGTATTTATACAACAAAGAATGATCTTTAGTTTATCCAAATTAATGTTATTTACATGCATTAACTAGGGTTTTTAAGGCCAAAATGGTATAATAAAGGTGATGAAATGGAGATTCATCACCCCCTATACTTTCCTTTACTCGTCCCTAGCAAACACTTATGCAATAAGTAGAGAAAAATAAAAATAAAGAAAAGAAAAAGTAAGAAAGTAGATTAAATATACTTCTCAAACTTGTCTTCACAAAAGCAATGTTTGGAGCTTAGGTCAGACCTTTGGAATTTTAGTGCGGGCGGAACCTTATTGGGAATTAGATTTGAAACACAATGGCTTTCGAGAATCCCAAAACTCCACTCAAGTGTCCTCAATAGTTATGAATCTCACTTGTATAGTGTATGTGATATTGGTTGCCTTCAATTAAAATGATAAAAAGACTAACTTCTTCAGCATGACAACCTTATGTTTCCCCAACCCAGCAACTCCTTCCTCGAAGAGCGGGTATTTCGTTCTAAGTTCAAGTGACAACCAACTCAAGAGGAGGGGGTGAAAAGAAGAATAGACGGTGGCTAGTGTAGCCACCTATCCTAGGATGCATGACCAGTGTAGTCAAGTCTCCAGTTGTAGGATTCACATGATATGACTTTGAATATTAAGCATGCTTATTGACTATACAAATATGTACACTCTGACAGACATTTTATTTTCAATAATGCCTTCCACTTTTGTGGAGTTTTTTGCCTTTTTTTGAAATGCTATATACACTATCATTTACATAAGGAGTTTTTCCTCTTGATCCAGTAGACTATCCCTCTTTTGAAGCATTATTGCAACCCACACTCTCCTGTCTTTAAGCGTCTCTGCTACTGGGTGGGTTGGATTGCACTTCCCTCCATAGGCAAGGACAAATGTTTCCACTTGTGTGCATCTCATAACGTCAAATCCAATCCCCTCACCATTCCAACTGAGTCGAGCCAAGTGAAAGGTGCAGGTGTCCAAGTTAGGTCATTATCAACAAGAGACATGTGTGTGCTTAGAAATACTCTACTTAAGAAGTCAAGAATACATCAAACCAAGTCTCACGATTCTCAAAGAATTAAGTCAACTAGACTTGAAGTAACTCAATTCCAGTTCCAATAAGGTTCCTGTGATTAGGTAGATTTATGGTACAACCTAGCTCCAATCTTCATATTTTACTTAAACTAGTTCAATTATCAAACTCAATCCGAAAAATGCGAATGCAAATGAAGAAAATATTTTCATGATGCAGTTTTCAAACATTTGAACATTTTATGGATTTTTTTTTAAAAAAATGTTTTTGCAAATGTTTTGGTATTTTTCAAAACAAAAGTTTTTTGGATAAAAACTAGGTACAAATATTTACATAGGGATGAGTCTTATTATTTACAAGAGTTAGGGTTTTTAAGAATTTACATGTTTTTGTAGATAGATAAATAAAGAATTATTTTATGTATATATTCCTCAAACTTATTTGAAAACCATTTTACAAAAAATTTTAAAAATATAGTCCAAAATAATTTTTATAAAAAATTTTTACAAAAATTTACAAATATTTTAAAATCATTTTGCAAAGGCTTTTTAAATAATATGTATAGATTTCTCAAAATATTTTGGCAACCATTTTCCAAGTTATTTGCAAATCAATTTTCAAAATTTTTTTATTTCACACAAAGAAAAGAGATTTTTACAAATAAGATATTTTTACAAATGTTGAAAATATTTTTCAAAAGATTTTCAAATAATTTTCAAACATTTTGCAAAAAGTATTTTTACTTGATTTATTAATTAGAAAAAGAGTTTGAGGAATAATAAACATCTTATACTCCTTTTGGGTATGAGAATATCCAAGGAAAATACACTTAATAGCACATGGAGACAATTTATCTACAATCTGAAAATTGTGTACAAAGTGATTTAATAAATTTTATATAAAGTATTTTATAAAGTATTTTAGCCATATTTATTATTAAAAATACGAAAGTATGAGTTATGGCTAAAGTATATACGCACAGTATATATGACCCCTATACTTATCTTGAGCTATGTCCTCATAAATCAGAGAGAAAAAGAGAATACATAACTCGTATTGAGTATAGAAAAGACTAATGAATAAAGAATGAATGAAAGAATGGGAGATGAAATGAATGAGAAGTCGACGATCCCCCCTATACTCAAGATGAAATAATCCTAAGTATAACAGACTATACACAAGGCAGGGAGGGTCAAGGGTGGGAATGAACATAACGTACTTAGACTGTCTGCCACTATACTTAAGGGTGATATATCCCTAAGTATAGACAAGAAGAGAAGACAATGGAGGGGATCAAAGAATGAAAGAACTCGGGGTGCACACCCACCTATACTTAGGACAAAGTACGTTTGAAATATAGAAGAATGACAAAAAAGAGCAACATCTTTTTGGTAGAAAAAAGAAAAATGAAAATGAAAAAAAGAAAAGAAGAAAATAAGAAAAGACATACGATGATAGAAGAAGAGATTGAAGAGAATGTACGAATCACTCCCTCTATACTTAGGGTAAAAGAGCCCTAAGTATAGGCAACGACAAGAGTAATGAAACGGAATGAAGAAAGAACACTCAGCTCATCCACTCCCCCTATACTTAGGATCAAATAATCCTATGTATAACAGACTGTACAGAAGGTAGGGAGGGTCAAGGGTGGGAATGAACAGATCGTACTCAGACTGTCTCCCCATATACTTAGGGTGAGATATCCCTAAGTATAGACAAGAAGAGGAGACAATGGAGGAGATCAAAGAATAAAAGAACTTGGGGTGCACACCCCCTATACTTAGGACAAAGTACATCCTAAGAAAGGCGCATACGAAAATGGGGTGGATGAGCGATATGGGAGATGGACAGAGGTACACGAAAGTAGATATACAAGAGATGGATGTACATAGGTCAATAAGGTAGAAAGAGAACCTTCTTGCGAGACCACTGAGGAATAGATCTGACAAGGTGTAGGTCGACATCGAGGTCCTCAGATGATGCAGACCGATCAGGGTCAACCTAGAAGGTATCCTCGGTGATCCTAGTGTAAGAAGGCACAGACGGGTTAGTTAAACAAGTGTGGCTAGGTCCGGCATTGGGTGTCTCTCAAATATAAAAGTGAAAAGGTTCGAACTCATCAATAGAAGTAGTAAAGTAAAGTCCATCCTAGCGAGTCTCAGCTAGGTCAAAACATAAGGGAACGAACTCATCTCTGGAAGTAGTAAGGTCATGTTCGTCCTCTAAGGTCTCAATCGGATCATCCATATCATCAAAAGGCTCGAATTCATTTATAAAAAAAATCAAATTCAGCCTCATCAATCTCTACAATATATTCCCTCCGCTCAAAGGTATCAATCGTGTTAAATCCCACGGATGCCATCAACATAATACCAATCACAGGAAGAGGGAGCTCCAAGGTATATTCTTTCCGAGGCTTCCTCCCTGTAGAGGAATTCTCGGGTCTCATCATCAGTCATAAAGCAAACCTCTTTGATATCAACAGATAGGTCATAGGCCTCAGGGTCGGTTGAGTCAGGTGTAGTCACATCAGGTGCAGGTCTCTAGTCGGCAATAGGTGCAGTGATGACCACAATGCTCCCATCATCAAGACCAAAACGAATCTCTCCTGATCCGTAATCAATAACGACTCTCGCATAGGCAAGGAAGGGCCGTCCCAAGATGATTGGAGAGTGCTCCCCAGTAGAGGTCTCCATGGGCAATACAACAAAATCAACAATATAGCTCATGCCCTAGATCCAAATGACAACGTTTTCTAGAATACCCTTCGGCCTCTTGATAGATCGATTAGCAAATTGAACGATTATCCTGGTTTTCTTGATAGGTCCTAAGTGAAGAGATTGTACCAATGAGAAGGGTATTGTGCTAATTGAAGCACCACTATCAAGGAGAGTGTGATCACATGAATAGTTAGAGATGGTACATCTAATGAATGGTGTATTAGTGTTCCCTTTCCTAGAAGAAGGGCAGTGGGTAATGGCGTGGGCAGTGGGCATGGCCAAGATATGATGCATGGATCTGCTCCTTTGCTTTGTCTTCGTGGGTAGAGGAGTAGATAAATGGGTCATGGTCTCGTGAAATGGGGCATCAATGATCTCATGAATGGCAGCCACGATTTTAGGTCATTCAACAAATTTTCAAGTTTTTGGACCTCCTTCATACAAGGAAGGAGGTCAGAATCATCATCTACACAAGGACAACTAAGAGCAGTCTGTACAGTATCATCCTTGGGGTCGAAGGTGGGACATGGGGTCATTGAACGTGTGGGCAGATGATTTGTCATGTGTGCCCTCTCCTCACAACCTGAATCAACAATGTATCTCCCAAAATCTTTTTGTCTTTTTAAAATTTTCCCATTTTTTGTATTTTTGGCGATTGCAAGCTCTCATGGTGTCCTCAAATGAATCCATATCATCAAATGGTGAAGCGCCAATGTGGTTCATATTTAGGCCAGTGAGACTATCATCCTCTATCTCATATGCCCCATCATCTGGGTCAAGGTCTCAAGTGTGGACAACATAAGAGGTGACTCCCAAAGCTCGGTCTCGGGTGGGTGAGGTGATGGAGAATGTGATGGCAGTGGTGGGTCAAAATCCAAGTCCTGAAATAGTGGATTAGGTGGATATGTACAAAAAGGAAATCAGGAGCAAGATCCTCCGGATAACAGGGAGGTAAGATCAAAATCTGCATCCTGAAATAAAGGATTAGCTCAATATGTACAAAAACCAGGAGTAAAGCCCTCCTGGAAAAATAGAGGTGGATCGGCTGGAGGGTACGAGGATCTGCAAAGTCCGGATAAAATGTACTCCAGTCAGTCATCTCCAAAACAAGGGAAAATGATCGAGAGAACACGATGGTCAAAGCAAGAGATGTGAGAAAAAAGCGTAAATGTGCAGTGATGTTTGAGGATGCACATAAACAATCACAAAAAACACACACAAAACAATCCCCTCAACTTCACCTCCTCAACACAAATGAGGACTGAAAAAGTTCGATCTTTTTATATTGTCAATTTTATAGTTAGGCGAGGAATACAAAATTGTACAAACACTTAGGGGCCTGGGATTTGAGTACTAATCCTTAGTGTGTACATGAGCAATCTAAAACGAATGCAATGAGAGGGTTACCCTCCCCAAGATAAAGATTTTTCTTTTTGGTTTATTTTAGGGTCAAGTATTATCAGTCTCAATTTTATTGATTATCATTTTTTGTAGTTTCAATAGAAAATGCACGAGCCTAACAAGGAATCAATTCCTCTAGTAACATAGGTGATAAAAAAATCAGAGGGAGAGAGTCGGAAAAGCAATGCAAGCGAAAAATAGATGATTAATGCTAAAGCCTAAATGCTCACCTTGCCTCAAGCTCTCTACATGCAAGGATGCCAAGCAGAATTGAAACCTATCTATATGCAAATGCAAGCCACTGAATTCGCCCAAGATGAGAATATACTATGAGCGTGAAGAACAATACACTAATTATATGGAAATGATACCAAGGTCCGGTCTTCGATGCCACTCGGTGCCCGCCACAACGGGTCCTGCATGCGCTATACGCAACCTCTCAGCACGCGATCTCAAGTCCAAATAAATAGAAATTCAAAATTTGACTAAGTCCAAACGAGACTATAGGTATAAACAAATATAATTAAGTGTTTGGCCTTAATCTATCGTCAAGCAATCATATGCTAGGGCTCAATCACACAAAATAAATAAAATAAATTTGTGAAACAAAATAAAAGAAAGGCAATAAAAATGCGAGAAAACCGACGAGGCCCCCAAGGGAACAATCCCTCAGGCAATAGACCTCGTGAGATGGGACAGAGTATCCTGAAAGTCCAAGTTATCGCAATAATAGTGTCTCTCTCTCACTTCAAATTATAAATGACTTAACTAAAATAAATGCACAAAATATTGTCTTCAAAAATACTCCAAGTTTCCTTTGATGCTTCCTTCTGACAACTAGGTCAAACAACTAGTTTGGCTTCACGTGGGTGCACAGGCTCTCCGAGTAAAGTGCCTCCCTCTATCTGTGGTACCTCGCAACAAATGCAAATAAGGAAGAGGTGATTATACAATTCAACAATAATATCAAAATAAAATAAAAAGAAAATAGAGAAAAGAAGGCACAATCAAATAAAATCAATCTATGCGCAGTTGCCCCCTACAACGGTGCCATTTGTTGAATTGGATTTTGCGAGAGTCTAGAGTAGTATACATAAGGCGAGAACTACAATGCCGCTAAAGCGTCCGCTCACAAAACCCAACTTCAAATAACAATTAACCCACAATAATAATAAAGTAATGAAAATAATGTGTGGATTTAAAATTTATTATAACTCTACAGGAAAGGTGTGTATAGATGCAAGTAAGTGTAGAGGTCGAACATAGGGAGCAGAATGGATAGGTCAGGCAATTAACTGCAAAAATGATTATGTTGTTTTTCTTGTCTATTTTTTATCGTTTTTGTGGGTTTTCAATTATATATATCTTTATTTTTGTATTTTTATATTTCATTTTTAACTTTATATTTTTATATTTTCCTTTTGTATTTTTCTAATTTGGTATTTCTTTTTTCTTTTAATTATCTAATATAAGAATATATAAGATTATATATACACGATAGGATAATATAGATATAATATAACTAAAAGTAACTAAAAAAATATGGGATTAAATATTTTTGGATTTTTTTTAAAAAAATACTATTTTGATGATTTTTTAGTGAATTTGCTAAGTTTTATATATTTTTAAAGTCAGAAATATCCCAATTTAGGGATTTAATAAATAGTCAGAATAATAACGATTAAAAATAGCAAAATAAGTCCAAAATTCTTCAAATCAATTTAATTATTTAGATAATAATACAAGGAAATTTATAAAACAAAAAAACAATATTTTTGGAATTTTTGATAATTTATCATATTTTTATAACGGATTTTCTTTTTTTTTTAAGAGTTTTCTTTGTTTATTTTTTGGGTTTTTTGGTCTGAAGTTCAAAATAAATAAATAAACCATTTTTGGAAATTTTTCAAAATGATTTTATATTTTTATGTGTTTTTAAGCTAAATATGGACTTTTTGAGCTCTTTTCGATTTTTATAAAATATTAAAAAGCCCTAAATTTAACCCTATTTTTAGTTATTTTTTAGAGCAAGGGAACTATTTTTAATAAATAGAGAAAACATACAAAAAGGTTTGTACTAGAAGGGGCATAAACGTAATTAATATAAAAGTCCAAGGGTATTTTTTCCAAAAGTTTATAACTGAAATAAAATATTCTTGGGCAAAAATACAAGAAGTTATGGGGGGCTGCCTGGAAAATGCCCACCTCACGTGGAACCGAATGTAAGGTGAGCTGGCATGGATTGGATTGCAAATAATGAAACTTTAGGGGTTATTTTACAATTTTTTACAAAAATAAATAAAGGCAGATGAAAGTCTCAATTAATTATTACATAAAAAATTAGCTGGGTAAAAAATGCAAAATACCCAACTAAAGAGTGCGATCGAAAGGCTCCTGGGGTATCACTTATCGCGCATCGCGTTGTAAGCAGCCGATGATGCTTCGTGTACGACAATCCTAATTAGATCTCTAAAGGAGATCTAACGGAGGAGGCGCACTAGATCCGACAATGCACGATTGAACTAGAAGGTAAAGGTGGTCAGACAACAATGGGAAAGCCTCGAAGAATAGCGAAGAACTCCCCTGTCTCTGAACTTCGATCCTCCAACTCCTTCTTACTGTGGCGAAGCTCAAAACATTCATAGTGGTGTCCTTTGTCTGCTAAAGGCTCAAAAGGGCATCGAGGTTCACCGAAGCTCTCTCCTGACCTCGAGGAAGAAAGAAAACTCCAGGTACCTCCGACTAAGGGTGACATCTCCTCCAGCTGGATCTTGGGGGTTCAAACCTGCACAGGAAGCAACTCCGGGTCAAGGGAAAATTGCCTCGACCCCTTATCAGCGAATATGCAGAGGGTGGAGTGAAGCGTCGAACCTCCAGCGAGGGGAAGGAGTCGAGGTACATTAGGACAGAATGGTGGGTGGAACCCGATGGAGAAATGTAGGGGAAGAAATGGAGAAGGTTGGATGCATTGGAAACAGGTAGACAATGAATAGGTTCGCCGTAGCAGAGCTCTGACGAACTTAAACGGTGGTGATTAATGCTAAATGGAGGGACCAAAGTCTACAATAAATACAATAAATAAATCCTAGGTCTAAAGTTAATCTATAAAGAAAATAAAAGGATACCTCAAATAAACAGGCTGATAAAGTGTGAACCTCACGACCAAGGTTGTCGGAGATGGTGGAAGACACCTAAGGACCTCGCCTCGCCTCGCTCTCAATGGTTGGAGAAGAGGTTGTCACCCTCTTCGATCTAGAGCACGCGAAAAGGAGGCAAAACAAGGGCCAAAGGAGATTCAAAAATCGACAGAAGGATCCAAGGAATCTTTCGTACAGGATGGCTGGATCGATGGGAAGATCGAGGAAGACAGGGCGAATCAGTGATCCACGCCTCTAAGAATTACTTGTGCGTGAGTCACCAAAGATCGAGGAGGAAAAGTCATGAATAACTCATTCACAATCGATGATTGCATCGATCAAAGGAAAAATGATAAGAACCGTCAAAACAATAGGCGATCATAGGCGTAGGTCTAGGTCAATCAGTTGCCCGAGGACAACTGATAGAGTGACATGGTTGGTCCACGTGGACCAACTAGGAAAAACCGAGCCAAAATCATTAAGAAATTCGATATTCAATACTAAATGATTTTATGAAAATAAAGTAATAAATAAAAATGTTTGTTATTTTCTATACTATTTTATTTTGATTTTTATTTATTTTTTTGAGGTATTTTATTATAAGTTAAATTTTTAAGGTTTTATTTATAGGCATATTTACCTATGGTTTGATTCTTTTAATTTTATTTTTTATTTTTGATTTTATTACTTTATTATTTTATTATTTTATTTATTTAGTTATAACTTTTTTTATCTAAATAAGTGTATTTTTATTTTATTTTTCTGATATAATATTTACATTTAAATAAATAGGGTTATAAATATACACGTACAAGTATAGATATTTGTATATGTATTTTATATACTTATTTTATTTTAATGTTTTATTTATGATTTTATTCTTGTTATAATATGTACATATATTATAAATAATATTTACAGAATTATAAAAATATAAAATTATAGAAATAATAAAGAATAAATAAAATGAATATTTTATTCAAGTATATAGTACAATAGAGGGTCCAAAATCTAACTTTCACACATTAACTCCAAAAAATATGAAACCAACTTCATGAAATAGCTTATTAAAATTATATACAATTAAAGGCTTGATATAATTTGAGTTTTATTTGAGAGATATGGGTCTGGGAAGTTGCGATTTTGGCCTTTTTGTTTAGAGTATAAAAAGTGCACTATATATTTTTGTATGAAAATAATTTTATATTTCTCTATATATTATTATCTACAACATTCATGTACAAAGTTTCTTTATTTGAGTTATAAAAAGTAGAAAATAAAATAGGTCCCAAAATGAATACATGATGAATAAATAAATGGAATTTTTATTAAATCATTTGATTCCTTTTTTACCGATAAAAATCCATACTTAGAATAATATATTTTCTATAGTACGGGTTTTTATGGTCAAAGCGTACCTTGTCTTTACTACGAGTTATTTTCCTTGGTTAATAATAATTGTATTTTTACCGATATTTGCGGGTTCTTCAATTTTTTTCTCCCACATAGAGGAAATAAGGTGATTAAGTGGTATACTATATGTATATGCCTTTTAGAGCTCCTTCTAATGACCTATGTATTTTGTTATCATTTCCAATTGGACGATCCATTAACACAATTGGGTGTGGATTATAAATGGATAAATCTTTTTGATTTTCACTGGAGATTGATTGGCCCTTATCTCCCCCTACTTTATTCCTTGTCGACCCAGTCATCAAGTGCCTAGGTTTCGAGGTTTAGGGTCATAAAATACCTTCGATATTTTATTATTTTTCTTTTATTTTCTTTATTTTATAGTTTTGGCATTAAAAATAATATTTTATACAGTATTTATACAACAAAGAATGAATATTAATTTATCCAAATATTGCTATTTACATGCATTAGCTAGGGTTTTTAAGGCCAAAATGATATAATAAAGGTGATGAAATGGAGATTCATTAGAAGGGAAGATAACAATGAGGTGGTGATTAGAGAGAGTTTGAATCAAATAGAAATGAAAACATAGAGAAAATAGAAGAGGATGTGAGGGAATCAGACGAGAAGGAGGAGGATGGATGCTAGCATGAAAGCTACTAGATGGGGGAGAAAATATTGAAGGAAGTGGCCACCTGGGGTCCGTAATAAGAGAAGCTCCGGTGAGATGTCGTCACCTCGACTAGTTGGCACACAAGGAGGCTTTCTCACACGGCGACGAAGCTGCTCGTCAGTGATGATCTCGCTGATCTTCTCTTCCTCTCTTGCTCAACGACGGACAGAACTGGAGGCTATCACCACTCTGAACTCTCTCTCTCTCCAGAACTTAGATGGAAGGAGACTCTAATGGTAGATCTCTCAACTTTTAGAGGGTGACGGGATTTATATAGATGGAGCAAGAAGCGGGGAAATGAGGAAGGACCTAACAGTCAAACCGTTATGTGGTTGGAGGAGAAGAGAAGAAGGAGAGGCGAAGGAGGAAGAAGGAGACAGAGGTGCATAGAGGAAGAAGGACGATGGAAGAGATAAGGAAGAAAGGAGGGGAAGAGAGAGAGAGAAATTAATTAATAATTAAAATAATAATATTAATTAATTAAATTTATAAATTAAATAATTTAATAAATAATTTTAAATTGAATAAATAATATTATTATTTAGTTAAATAAATACATATATAAATAATTCAAGTGTATTATACCTATAAAATTAATTAATTTTAATATTTAAATAATTATAATTTTTAATATTTTTTATTTTATATTAATAATATAATATAAATAAATGATTAGTAAATTATATAAATATAAGAAATAACAAAAAATAAATATAATTAAATTAAAATACATTGTACAATTTATATTAATATGGTCCTAAAACCTACTTTTTGCATATTGACTTCGATTTTAATGAAATCACTTTTATTTGATAGATAATTTTATAAAATGAACTTTACAATTGGGTATGTCCAATTCAAAGTTCATAGGGCCAAGTTATAAGGTTTGGACATTTGGCTTTGTAGCTTTTTAGTCTTGAGATTTATTGGTATTTATTCAAAAATAATTTTAGATAATATTTTTGTATTTTCTTAATGATTTTTATAAACAAGTTAGAAAAAGAACTAGGATAAACGGTATTATTAATAATAAAATAGAAATGAAGAAGATTTATATAAGTATAATACATATATACAAAGGGGTCCAAACGTCAAAACTCCCACATTTTATTATAATATTTTCTGAATTATTTTTAATAAATGATATTAGTTATAAAACGAAGTTTAAAAATGAGTTTTTTCAATTTAGAGTTTTCTATAAATAGTTATGAACCTTGGAAGTAAGGTTTTATGGCTTTTTAGGTTCAACATAATTATTTACTATACATTAAATAATTTTCTGATATTTTTATAAATTAACATATATTATTATGAACAAGTTTTATGAAGAAAATATTTTCTTTGGAATTTGTGAATGATAAATAAAACAGGTAAACATATGTACAAGGTGAAAAATGTGTTTATGTACATTGATGATCTTGGTTTTTTTGATATTTTTTTAGATTAGGATCATTATCTCCCCCTACTTATTTATTTTGTCGACCAAGTCAATATTTCCTTGGTCTCGGGGTTAGGATCAGTATGTACATATTTTATATATACGTCCTTCTTTTCTTTTATTTCCTTTTTCTCTTTATTATTTTATTTTGGATAAAATAAGTGTTAAATATATGATATTAACAAATGAGGTTAGAATGATAAATAGTTAAGAGAATATTTACATGTATTCTAACAAGGATTTTAGCCTAAACGAAAGAATAAAGACAATGAATCATGGATTCATCAGTTATTTATATACTTAAATCATTATGTACACATATTATATATGTATATTATAGGTATAATTCATCTATATATTGAAGTAAACTAATTATTTAAATTGTTTTTTAATGATATTATTTTACTTATATTATGTACATATATTTTAAATAGTATTTAAAAATTTATAAAAATATAAGAAATATAAAAATATAAAGAATAAATAAATTTAATATTATATACATATATCATGAATAATGAGGACGAAAAAGCCAACTTTTGCATCTTGACTCCAAATTGAATGAAACCACTTTTAGTAAATAGATAATTAAATTTTATAAACAATAAAGGTGAGTTTCGTGAATTTTGGATATGTTTGGAGAAGATACATGTTTGTAAAATTTTCTTTACAGCTTTTTATTCTATGTCTCGGGCACATTGTGCATTATTTTTTAATGAAATAAATTTCGTATTTTTCTTTGTATTTTTATGTACAAAGTTCATGTTCGAGGGATCATTTATTTGAGGTATAAAAACGAGAATGTAAAATAGGATCCGAAAGGCTATTATTGAAGAATTAAAAATTAGGGTTTCTATGTGGTTTTATATACAATTGGCTGCTCTATCTCCCCCTACTTTATTCATTGCCGACCAAGTCATCATGATGACTGGGTCTCGGGGTCTAGGGTCTCTTACTATCTTTGTCACCTAATTTTTTCTTTTCTTTCCTTTATTTTTAAATTTTGGAATTAAATACAGTGATCGAAAAGGAAATGCTCGTTGTAGTATGGGCTCTTGAGAAATTCATGTCATATGTTTTAGGTGCAAAGTGACAGTCTATATTGATCATTCAGCCATTAGGTATCTCATGGAAAAGAAGGACGTGAAGGCGCGTCTTCTTAGGTGGATTTTATTACTCCGGGAGTTTGATTTGGAAATTAAGGATAAACCTAGGATTAAGAATGTAGTGGTTGATCATTTGTCAATATTTGAGTTGAAGGATTCCCCTTATTATGAACCTATCAGAGAGACCTTCCTAGATGAGTCGATATGTGTTATTGATTCTCTTCCATGATATGCCAACAAGGTAAACTATCTTGTCTACAAGAAAGTTCTCTAGGGTTGGACTACGAGCAATATTAATCGACTGAAGTTGAGTTCGAGGAAATACCATTGGGAGGATCCAATCCTTTTCCTTGAAGGACTGGATCGCACACTAGGTGCTTCAATGTGGATTCTTTTGGCCAACCTTATTTAGAGATATTTTTTGTATGGTCGTGCCCTATTTGTCAAAGGATGGGAGGGGTGGTTGGCTATAGAGATGAGATTCCCATGGAACCTGTGATTTTCTGTGATGTTTTTTATGGATGGGGAATAGATTTTATGGGCCCCCTTCCCAATAGTCATGGATTTGGATACATATTGTCAGCAGTGAACTACTTTTGAGATGGGTGGAGGCTATCCCAACCCGAGCCTCATACAGAAGGATTGTCTGTAAGTTCATAAAGAACCATATCATTTCAAGGTTCGGGGTCCCGAATGTTTTGATATCGGATGGGGTAGCTTATTTGTTAACAGAGCGATGAATTACTTATCTAAGAATTACAAGTTTGAACATTGAGTAACTAGTCCTTACCACCCTCAATCGAACGGCGTGGTAGAGGTTTCCAATAGAGAGGTGAAGAGTATTCTTCAAAAGCTTGTCCGTCTTGATAGGAAGAACTGGTCTCAACTTTTGGACCAAGTTCTGTGGGCCCATAGGACATCTTACAGATCCCTTTGGGCACTTCACCTTTTAGAATGACATAATGGCAAGCCATGTCATTTGCCTGCTAAATTGATTCACAAGTCTGAGTAAGAAATAAAGAAAATTAATTGGAGCTGTCACTTAGGAAAGTTGTGTAAAGACCTAAACCTCAATGAGCTTGTGGAAATCCACGACCAAGCATATGACAATAGCATGACCTATAAGGACAAAGATAAGAAGTGGCATGATTCACATATTAGATGAAGGAATTTGTACCTAGACAGAAGGCCTGGTTTTTTAATGCAAAGTTAAAGATCTTCCACGAGAAACTTAAGTCTAAGTGGACATGTCCTTATATAGTCAAGGAAGTGCTTGAAAATGGAAGTGTAAAGATATCTGATCTTACAAAGGGTGCACCTTCCTTCTTGGTCAATATACAGTTGGTTAAATACTTTGTTGAATCAAAAGAACGACTGACTATAGTTGAAGTTATTGACTTCATGTTGATTGAGTCATTTGTAGATATTTTAGATACAACACAAAGTCGCGGCTCAAAGATTTACGTCAAATAGAGTCAGCATCTTCATGATTCATCTATTCTTTTACTCACTTTGACTGTATTCTTTCGTGGTGATGGATTCTTTTCTTATTACTTTCTTACTCCTAACTTAGGCTTGTGATAGCCTAAGTATAGTTGGGGATTCCACCAGGTCTCCTATATTTTCTCCTCAGTCTCTATCATTTATTCACTTTTTATACTTAGCTTATTTTTTAGGCTAAGTATAGGGGAGACTAATCCCATGTTGTTCTTCTTAATCTATTCTTATTGCACCCTCGTTTGATGTCTTCATATCCTACACTTAGGCTATTCACAACCTAAGTACAAGAGGGGTTTGACCTGTTGTCTTATCCATGTTCTTCCCTATCCTCTTTGTGCTTAGTATGAGCTATATTTTTCATTCCACTTTGTGCCATGAGGACATAGCATAAGCTAAGTATAGGGGGTTGTCTACATATATTACATATATACTTTCAGTCATAGCTCGTGCTTTCACATATTTTGTATATTTATTTTGGGCTATATATATGGGTATTTGAGATTTTTTTTGTAAAAATAGTTTGTAAAATATTTGAAAATTTGTATATTTTACTTGGTTTATAAAATGTTTTACAAATTATTTTCAAATGGGTATGAAAAATGCCACCCGATCACTTCTCTATTCCTGCAAAAGAGGCAGAAAAGAGTTCACGGTCGTTGTATCGACCAGGTGAGTTTTGCCAGAAAAGATTAATTTTTGAATTAATCTTCTTTATTTTATTTATACTCCTAAACAAGATGTATATTGTCAAGTACGGTAGTGTCAAACTCAGGGAGGCAAACTGTTGTTAAACTAGGGGTAAACTATAGACAAAGTAAGGTTAAACTGTTCCTAATTTTTATTTTATTTTTTTAAAGATTTTTCTGTATTTTCATTCAATTTTTATGAATTTTATATTGTTTTTGTGAATTTAAAGGTATTTTGTTTTTTCCATTTTAATTTTGTTATTCTTATATTTTTAATTTGTTTTTATGTTTTATGGATTTTAGAAGGTTTATGGATTTTTAAGGAGTATGGATTATTTTTAGTGTGAAAAATTACTTTTTTATTGAAAACTGTGACATAATTTGAATTTTTAAAATTGAAAATAGTGAGATGATCTTTTTATTTTATTTTTATCTAAAAGTAGATGATTCAAATGATATGTTGTGCATTTTTGTGTAATTTTTATCTATTTAGTTATGATTTTAGAAGTTTTTGTGGATTTTCTATTTTTTATTGGTTTTATTATTCAATTTTTATTTTGTTTTTAGTTTATCATGTAGAATATGGCAAAGTATAATATAAGTAATTTTTGTAAGATTTTTAGAGAGTTTTTATATTTTTTGAGGTTTTAAAGTTTGTTATTTTTTAATTACTTTAAATGATTTATTAAATGCTAAAAAGTATTTTTGTATTTTTTTATATTTTATTAAATATTTTATATAGTTTAATACTGTATACGTATTTTTATGTATTTTTGTTGTATTTTGGATTTCATTTATTGTATAGTTTGTATTTGAGTATATATATAGGCTAGGGGTATATATGCAATGAATCTGGAAATTATGAGGCGTGCGTGTAAAAAGCAGAACGTATAGGGGCTTGTACACAAAAATCCCCTGATTCACGTGTTCAGCAACATAACTGCTCAATCAACTTGGACCTATATGGATATTGCAGAATGTTTTGGGGTGTCAACGTAAATTCCACCAGCTGCATGCACATTGCTTGTGCTCAAACTTACAGGTGTCGGGTTGTTAAAACGGAATTCTAGGATGTTTCGATTGCAATTTGCACTACCCGTACACATGAGGCGCGTACTTTGCAGAAGAGCGGAGGGGCGGTGCGTTGCACGGTGAGCTGACGCGTAGTTGATTGTGAGCAGTAGGCTGATGCAAATTCTGATCCGTCCGATGCAAACGTGATCGATCGTACAATTTGGACTTCACCAGGATCTGATGGTTGAAAGAAATTGCCCCGATTCAAATCGCATGATCATTGTTCGTTCTGGAAATTCAATTCCTTCTTCCTTGTTCGAATTCAGACAGCTGTGGTGGTATGGGCTCCTGATCCTGCTGCATGGTGCGATGTCATGCGTATGATGGATCTGATCGAGCAGTGGAGTGACGGATCTTCTGGAGTGTTGGATCGCTATCGAAAGATCTATGTTTGGGCGCACTTAGATGATTAAGATCAGATCTGCTTGGAAATCAACGGTAGCTGCTAAGGGAGGCGATGTTCATCTCCAGACAATTCAAGGTTCTTGGTAGAGGATGCAATCGTCGATGAGCTCGTCCAAGCAACAGAGATCGTTTCAGATGCCAGCCACGATTTCATCTGACGGTGTTGCAGCGTGCAATCGAAAGGTGATTCTTGATATAGGCTCTTCCGATGAAGAAGCAAATCCAAATGAAGAGGAGATGCATCATCTTTGTGGTCTTTGATTAGAGAAAGCGATGGAATCGAATGGATGCAAGTAGAAATTCTCAAATGATAGGCTTTGTGTGGTGTTCCGGATGGGCGACGAGGCTCGATTCTCTCAACACACCACCGTGAATATGGAACAGAGCATCGATGGATTCGGCTCTAGGTGCTGCAATTCTGTGATTTCAGATTCAGACGAATCGATCTCCAGATGCTGGATGGTGAACTCCTGATCGTGGTAGTTATTCGTGCATCCGAAGAGCTCTAGGCTCTACAAGGGAACTAAGGCTTGAGGGATTGACCTCGGCCTGAAGTCAAGTGCAAAGGGGATGAACTTGGTTCCGACGAAGGTGGAGGAATAGAACCAGAAGCTCAGATCGAATTTGATCTGACATGATCAGATTGTTGAAGATGTACAGAGAAGCTTATTCGAGTGTAGATGAAGAAGGTGATCGACGTAATTTTACTTGAGGTTTGATCAATGGAAGCAGGAGATAGCACAGGGAGAGAATGGAAGAGACATAGCAGAAGGAAAGAAGGATAAATCGAGGGATGAATAAGAGAGAAGGATAAGCTACGGATCTAACCTGGACGTTGTTACCTGTGATGGAGCTCTGACGAAGCTCCTAGGTGATGGCCTCCACGCGATGGAGGAACTCGTGGAAGCTAACCGCGGCTACGGAGGCGAACCACACTACTACGGCATTTGATCTCGTCGGACTTCGACCTCAGCCTCGCTCAACGACGGGATCGCTCTCCTGTCATCAGAGCTCGACGAAGCCTTGAGAAAAAGGAAGTTGAAAAAAATGGCAGATCTATTTCTCCAGCGGGGTTCAAAGGGTATTTATAGAAGTTGATGGATGGCATCACCACCGTGGGTGACAGGAACGGAGTTAGTTAGGTAATGACCGACCGTCGAGGAAGTTGGGCGGCGATGAAGGATCAGAGGAGGAGGGGGGCTTACAATGGGGAAGAGGAAGATGAATGTGTACGAGGAAGGAGATGAGAAAGGTAAGAGAGAGAGAGAGGGAGGGAGGGAGAGTAAAGAGAAAAAAAATAAGAAAAAATAAATTAAATTAATTAAATTAATTAATAATTAATTATTAAGGTATTAATTTTTAAATAAATAATAAATAAGATTAATATTTTTTAAGAAAATAAATAAGTAATTAAGTAGTTAATTAAGTGAATAAATTATATATAAATTAACTAAATAAATAACTTAAATAAATAAATAAATGAAATATTATTTATTTTAATAAAATAATAAAAGTATTAATGTATTAAATAATAATATAAGTTACGGTTTATTGTACAATATTCCAATACGGACCCGAAAACCGCGTTTTTCAAATTAACTCTGATTTTAGCAAAACTAGTGTCATTTTGTAGATAATTGAAAAACATAATTTTTGGAACCGAGTTTGCTCAATTTGGTATGGCCGAGTTATGAGGTTTGGATAAAAAAAGTAGCGCTTCGAGGCTTCGGGTTTTATTGGTATTCTGGCTAAATTATATTTTTATATTTTTCTATACAATTTTAGAGGATTTTAGGAAAAAGAATTAAGTTAACCGGGTTTACGTATTTAATTAAAAACATGTGAAGTTTCTACATATAGTACATATATACAACGGGTCTAAAATGCCAAAACTCGCCCATTTTATCCGAATATCTTTGTAATATTTTTAATAAATATTGTTATGTACAAAATAGATTTTAAAAGTGAGTTTTGTCTGTTTAGAGTTTTTTATAAATAGTTATGAACCTTGGAAGTCTGCTTTTACTATTTTTTCGATTCATTACATTAATTTATTTATTTTTTATAGAATATTTTTCTGATATTTTTATAAAATAATATATATTTTTGTGAACAACTTTTGTAAAAAGGATTTGATTTGAAGTGGTTTTGATGATAAATAAAATAGGTGAAATATTTACAATGTGAAAAGTAGGTAAATTATATTTTTGGTCTTGATTTTCTGAATATTGTTATAAATTAGGATCCTTATCTCCCCCTACTTATTTCTTTTGTCGACCCGGTCAATATTTACCTGGTCTCAGGGTTAGGATCAGTCTGTATATTACATATACATCCTTCTTTTCTTTTATTTTCCTTTTTTCTCTTTATTCTTTTATTTTGGATATAAAATAAGTGTTAATTATATAATATTAATATTTGTGGTTAGAATGATAATTAGATGAAATTCGTGGATATTTACATGTATTTTATTAAGTATTTTAGACAAAATGAAGGAATAAAGGCGATGAATCACGGATTCATCATTCCCCTATACTTTACCTTTGCTTGTCCCTTAGCAAACACTTATTCTATAAATAAGTGCAAGCAAAAAGAAAAATAAAAAGAGAAATAAAAGAACTTAGAATATGATTGTTTCTTTATACCGAATTTCTCTTTTCACAAAATCTGGAGCTTGGATCTAGATCTTTGGATTAATAGTGTGTCAGGACTCTATTAAAATTAGGATTTAAGCCTCGACAACCCTTAAGTTCCATAAATCCTTATCCAGATTCATCCCAACAGCCAGCTCAGATCCACCTATTCATCACGTAAACTTTTCAGCAATGAAAACAATTTGTACTGTGTGTGAAAGGTTTTAGCTCTTCCTGCTCTAGAGAAGCGAAGAAACCGCCCATCCAGACACACTCCCATTGGGCCCTTGTCCAGAAACTTAATCCTCAAGGAGGGAGGTATTTCCTTCTGAGGTCAGGTCGTGCTGTGTCCACAATCGAATATAGAAAGAAGATAGAAGAATTGAGAAAAGAACTAGAGTGTGATCGGTGTAATCACATCTTCGGTGAAGCCTGGACAGTTTATCCAGTCTCTACAAAGACATGCATGCTTTTCTAAAGCTCGAACCATTGTGGTCATTTTTGGAATTTGGTGTATTCGGCTTCTTTTTGGTAGAGATAATTGTTGCACTGCATAGGTCTTTTATGCCCCGACGGATATAGAACCTTTTCATTCCGCCCATTTTTTGGGTTCTTGTAAAAATTTTTCCAGCATATCCTTCCCTCATCCGAAGCTTTATTTCAACCCCAATCTCTCATGTCTTTAGACATCATCATCGCCAGACAAGGATGGAAACGCACCACGGAAATGGATTTCCCTTTGCAGCCCCATGCAAATCAAGATGTGTAAAGTGCATGAGTTCAAAATTGGTTCAAATGGAGAAGAGTTAAACGGATGACATCAGATATCTTACTTAGGCACTTTCAAGTTGAATTCCGAACATGGTCTCATGGAACCCAAAGAATTAAGTCTACAAAACCTGAAGAGCTTTAATTCATGTTCCTAATAAAGTCCCTTTAGGATTAAGTGGATTAAGACCTAAACCAAGCTCCATCTCTCGGACTTAGATCCATTTTGTTCAAGAATCAAACTTTGTTATGAAAAATACTAATGAATGCATCAATTTTTTTATAAAGTGATTTTTTCAGGAAAAATGTTTAAAGTGTTTTTTTAAAGAGTTTTGCAAATTCTTATTGGATTTAAAAACTTTTCAATTTTTAGAGGTCTTTTTGAAAAAGTTAGTGGATTAATTTAATTTATACAAATTTTACATGAATTTTGTATATTTTACAAAGGATTTTTTA
The DNA here is from genome assembly GCA_037367405.1 of Ottelia alismoides. Classification (NCBI taxonomy): domain Eukaryota; kingdom Viridiplantae; phylum Streptophyta; class Magnoliopsida; order Alismatales; family Hydrocharitaceae; genus Ottelia; species Ottelia alismoides. Next base: position 597,793 of record JAZKJV010004713.1, read on the forward strand.
CAACTTTTATATACAAAATTATACGGCTTTTATACAAGATTTTTATAAGGATTTTATTTTTCAAAATTTTAAGGATTTTATCCAAGAATTTTACAACATTTTTATACAATATTAAGCCATTTTTATAAGGCAATTTTATGGTTTTCTTGCGGCTTTTAAAAACCCAAAATATATACCCATACTTTTAGAGAGCTATATTATTAAAAATACAATAAAGTACGAGCTATGGCTTCTAAAGTATATATAGCATATATATATATATATGACACCCCATATACTTAGCTTGAACCATGTCCTCACAGTGACCAAAGAAGCGGCAAAGGAAGACATAACTCGGGCTAAGTATAGATCGGTGAAAAGAATCTATACTACAATGTCTCTTAAAAGAATAATGAATGAATGAATAGAAGTCAGTCATCTCCTCTATACTTAGGATTAAGTAATCCTAAGGATAACAGACTCAAAATCGAAGATGATCGAGGTCAAGAGAATGTACATATTCAACAGCTCAGCTTGTCCCTCCTATACTTAGGGTAAAAATATCTCTAAGTATAAAGACAAAAATCAAAAGGTGAGGGACAAGCAAGGGAGCAGACGATACACAAATAGAAAACGATCAAAAGACGAAATGAACGAGATCACCTCCCCTATACTTAGGGTAAAGCACACCCTAAGTATAGGCAACAACAGGGGTGATCGAACAGAATGAATGAACAAACGGTGTCTACACCCCCTATACTTAGGGTAAAAAACATCCTAAGTATAGCAAAACTCTAGATCAACCTAAGGGTGTAAGACAAACAGAAGGAAAAGAATAAAATTGAAAATATATACAAGAGATCTTTGCAAATCAGGTATGAGATGCATAGTATAAGAATGAAGAGATAATCTCATACAAAATAGATTGGGGCAACCTCAACGGTCGGTGGTTGATGATCAAGAAAGGGTTTCAACTGCTGACCGTTGACTCGAAAGGTGGATTCAGATTACAACTCAGATATATCGATGCTACCATTGCCATACATCTTTCTAATAATGTAAGGGCCTTTCCATTTACTCTGAAGTTTCCCTAGAAATAATTTCAGTCTCGCATCAAATAGCCATACTTTATGATCAGGCTCAAACTGCTTGTGGCTGATGTGAGAATCATGCCACTCTTTCATCCACTCTTTGTAATGAAGGCTACTCGTGAAGGCTTGGTCTCTTAACTCTTCCAGGTCTACCAGTTTGGTTTCCTCTGATCTCCCAAATAGTCCAGACCAAAAATCACTTCTTTCACTATCCACAAGGATTTGTGCTTGATTTCCACAGGTAAGTAGCATGGCTTGCCATAAACGAGTCGAAAGGGAGATGTACCCAATGGAGTTTTAAAGGATGTTCTATATGCCCAAAGAACCGAGTCCAAAAGCTGTAACCAATCCTTTCGATCTGGGCGAACAACCTTCTGCAAGATCGCCTTGATCTCCCTATTCGAAACCTCAGCTAGACCATTTGTCTGAGGATGATATGGAGTAGCAACCCGATGATCTATATTGAACTCGTTAGAAAGTGCTCTTACCTTATCGTTGATGAAGTGACTATCCCCGTCTGATATCAGAACATGACGGACCCCGAATCATGTAATGATATGCTTTCCCAGGAACTTGCAAACTATGTTCGCATCAGCGGCTCAGGCAGGAATAGCCTCTACCCAATGACTCACATAATCCACAGCTAAAAGGATATACTCGAACCTCTGACTTTTAGGAAATGGGCCCATAAAGTCGATACCCCATGCATCAAACACTTCACAAAAGTGAATCTGTTGCATTGGCATCATGTCTCTATGTCCACAAGTGCCCATCTTCTGGTAGTCAGTACATTTCTTTACGGATGCATGAGCATCCACAACGAGCGTAGGCCACCAAAGGCCAGATTGGAGCACCTTTTGTGTTGTCCTCTTCCCTGAATGGTGTCCTCTAGCTTCTAATCTATGACAATACATGAGGACATTTTGGTATTCCTCCTGAGGAATACACCGACGCCAAACAGAATCCTCTCCTTTATGATAAAGGACCGGATCCTCCCAATGGCAAGACTTGGCTTTCACAAGGAAGGTCTCAAGCCTCTATTTGGACCAACCTTGAGGGACTTTCTTAGCAACAAGAAAGTTCACAATGTCGGCATACCATGGCAGCGAGGCGACAGCAAGAATCACCTCGTCGAGGAAGGTCTCGGTGATTGATGCATCAAACTCACCAGTCTCAGGTGTTTCTAGTCTGGAGAGGTGATCCGCCACCACATTCTTGACTCCAGGCTTATCCTTGATAACAATGTCGAACACCTGGAGTAGAAGGATCCATCTGGTCAGACGCGGCTTCGAATCCTTCTTGTCCATTAGATATCGGATGAAGGTGTAATCGGTGAAAATAGTGACTTTGGATCCTAAAACATGGGACCTGAATTTGTCCAAGGCAAATACTACAGCTAGCATCTCTTTCTTTGTAACCATGTAATTCCGCTGTGCGGAATCCAAAGTCTTGCTAGAGTAGTGTTTGGCATATGGAAGGTCATACCTCCTCTGTCCCAACACAGCCCCAACGACAAAATCGGAGTCGTCCGTTATGATCTCGAATGGGAGAGACCAATAGGGTGGCTGAAGGACAGGAGACTCTACAACCATGTTCTTGAGAGTTTCAAATGCCGAAAGACAATTATCATCTACGATAAACTCGGTGTCTTTCATGAGAAGATCAGACAACGGTTGGGCAATTTTGCTGAAGTCTCGTATGAAACGTCTGTAGAAACCGACATGCCCAAGGAAAGACCGTAGCTGCTTTAGATTGGACAGTGGATTGAGTTTCTTAATGATATCCACCTTGGTCGGGTCCACCTCCATGCCCCGGTTGGAGATGATGTGACCAAGGACCGTCCTTTGAGTCATCATGAAATGACTCTTCTCCCAAGAAAGCATGAGATTAACTTCTGTTCACCTCTAAAGCATGCGGTCTAGGCTAGAAAGGTAAGAATCAAAATCATCGCCATAGACCGAGAAATCATCCATGAAGACCTCCAAGATATCTCCCACCATGTCTGCGAATATCGAAAGCATGCACCTCTGGAATGTAGCCGGAGTATTAAATAGTCCAAAGGGCATCCGTTTGAAAGCATACGTTCTGAACGGACAGGTGAATGTTATCTTTTCTTGGTCTTCTGGAGCAAGGGACACTTGGTTATATCCCGAGTACCCATCAAGGAAGCAATAATGGCTCTTCTCGGCTAACCGTTCGATGATCTGATCAATGAACGGTAGCTGGAAGTGAACCTTCTTGGTTGCCTGATTCAAACATCTGTAGTCCACACAGACACGCCAAGAAGTCAGTACTCGGGTAGCGATCCCCTCTCCATCCTCAATGATCACTGTAGTGATACCCGTCTTCTTGGGTACCACATGCAACAGACTTAACCCATTTCGAGTCGGAGATGGGATAGATAAAAATCGACGCTACACCACTTGGATATTTCCTTCATAACCACCTCTCGAAGATTCGGGTTCAGCCTGCGTTGAAACTCAATAGATGGCTTGGCATCATCCTCGAGAAAGATGTGGTGAGAGCACAGAGACGGACTAATCCCATGGAGATCAGCTACTGACCACCCGATCGCCTTGCGGTTCTTTCCAAGAATCACCATCAGATGGGATTCCTGATCTTCGATCAGATTGGAAGAGATGATGATTAGAAACATTTTAGATTCACCTGCAAGGAATCAATATTTCATACTTTGAGGTAACTGTTTAAGTTCAGGGGGAGAAGGAACATGAAGAGCGGGTTTGATTAGAGCATGAGAATAGGCTACTAAATCGATGTGCGTGAACTCTGCCTGCTTTGACTCAGAAAGATCTGGAGATTGTTGGATGTTCTGATTAGATTTGGTCTCCAGGCTGGTTGTAGGCTCTGATAATGGAGTCTGAAGCGATAAGAATTCAACGAAGCACTGCCAATCAGCATCTTCGGAATCTGAATGATCTGCGGGTGACTATAAATTCTGATTATGCACTTCTGACTCGGATGGATAAAGAATGTCTGAATGATATGAAAAATTCTCAGAATCTTCTCCATCAAGATTTTCGCTTTCGGCTCTAGGATTATGCTCTCCAATATCCCATTCTCGGATATCTGAATCTCAGCTTCGACTGAAGGTGTGATAAAAGATTGGGTACTTGGTTTAGCCTAGACGACCTCATCATCGGTTTGTATAAAGTCACAATCCTGATGATTGTCAGGTTCATCATTAGATGCTCTCTCTGATTCAACTGAATTGGAATTCTGGTCTTGGATCGTCTCTCTATGTATACTTTCGCCCTGGATGCGAAAGTCCACCTTCCTGGTACAATAGTTAGGCACGGCCTTTGCTGTTATCAAAAAAGGTCGTCCTAGTATGATCGGGGCATCGGTCACGTATTCAGGGACCGCCATGTCCAACACGATGAAGTCCACGGGGAATTGCAAATCCTGAATGGTGACGATATCGTCTTTGATTAAACCCTTAGGCCTCTTGATCTATGTATCAGCAAACTGTAAGACCGTTCGGTTTGGTCGAGGAGGCCCGAACTCGAACTTGTCAAGTAGGGAAGATGGAAGGAGATTAATCGAAGATCCGTTATCTAATATAGTCCAATCAAAAGTTTGATCAAGGATCTCACATCTGACATACGATGCTCCCTTATCTGAACTCTTGGCTGGAAGTTGATTCTGAATAGCATGACATGTTTCCTTGGTCAACACATGGATATCAGAACAGTGATTGCGCTGCCTCTTCTTTCTGTGGAATGTGGTTCATTCTTTTAGACCTTTCTGAAGAAGAGGCATGTGCGACAAGGCTTCCAAAAGAGTGAGTTGGATCGTGAACTTATCGAGCATCTCTTTCGTCAAATCATTCATTTGAATCTTTTTTGAGTTTTTTAGCACATTTTCCTAAGCAAAGTGCTTTGGGAAAAGGAATATGTACATCCTCCGGGTTAGTCTGTACAATCAGAGGATCAGAAGAAGAATAAGGAAAAGTTTTTGTAAAAATTGGGACCTAATTTCCTCGAATCATCATAAAGAGAAAGATCTTGATCAACAATCTTTTTATTTCTTTTTTGAGTTCTTCTCTTTTTGTACATTTTTTTGCAATTTTCTATCATCGTCACTATTTACAAAAAATGGTAACATAGCTACATAAACGTTCAACTCTGGCTTCTCTTCAGGCTTAGTGGCTTCAGCACCACCATCTCCATAATCAAAGGGTAAGACAGCTTCAGAACCGCCATCAACATCCTCTACAGGCTTGCTTGTATAATCAGGTGTTTCCTCGTTGGGCCTAGTAGAGTCTCTACCTACGCCTGGAAGTACCTGTGACTGGAGGGTGGGCTCGATCAAATCTACATGCTCTGATTTTCGCTTCAGATTATTCGGGGTGGGCTCTATCTGAGCAGGCAAGGTGGGCTTCCCTTTGACAAGATCGGTAACATGGGTTTTGAACTCATCCATTTCAAAATGGAGCCTAGACGGACACCTCAAATTAATGGACACTCATTTCACAAATTAGGCATGTTATTGTAAGGTAAAAACATTTTGCCTTGTTTGACAAGACAATAACTTTCACAAATTAATGGACACGCATTTCCAAGAATTCAAGATCATTATAATTGTTTCTACGAGATGCACGGGTTGGGGTCAATAAATAACATACGCATAGAGGAGATTGAAACCAAATTCCCTCGTAAATTTCAAAAATAAAGAGGATCGACAAATTGTGATTTTTACGCAAGCTAACGTCTTCAGTTCACTGCCTCTCAATGTCTAAACATTCTTTCTTATCAAACACAACCAAGCAAAACCCTTCTACAGCGAGTTCATAAACTAGACACTGTAACAGTGAAATCCTTAGTCTATTTAGTCCAAGGCCCGCAACTTTAATCCACTTTCTTTTTTCCCCCTTTAATCCACTTTCTTTTGTCATAACATATGCTCTCTCCTTTTATTAAAGCGCCCTAGTTTACTCGCACTTTACAAACAAACGCAGATCACAGGGAGATGCCTTTGTTGGGGCTTGTCAGCATGTGCAGTCCCTCCCCTTTTCCCCTCCATTGCAAAATACACTTTGGCCTCGTCCCCGATTTACCCCTCCTTACAAGAAAGGCACAGCCTTATATCTCTCCCCTCCCTCCACTTCCCACCACAAAACATTCTCCATCTAGATACCCTCTTTCTCTCTCTGTCTCCATCTCTCGCTTCACACACACATACACGCACTGGTCCTTCTTCTAACCATAGCTAGACAGACCCACATATATATGTGTGTCGATAGCTAGACGACTCCCCTCCTCCACCACCAACGATATCTTATTTTCTATACTTGTGTTCTTTGATATCGTAATTGGCATCAACCACCGGAAATTCTGCAGCTGTGTGAAATTAATAAGATGAGAGCAGGAGGGTGCACACTCCAACAGGCCCTGACCCCAGAGGCAACGGCTGTGGTAATGCAGGCCGTGAGCCTCGCTAGGCGGCGTGGCCACGCGCAAGTGACGCCACTTCATGTCGCCAGCACGATGCTCTCTTCTACGACCGGGCTCCTCCGTGCTGCTTGCCTACAGTCCCACTCCCACCCACTCCAGTGCAAGGCTTTGGAGCTTTGCTTTAACGTCGCCCTCAATCGCCTCCCGGCGTCCACCTCCTCTACTCCTATGTTAACCCCTCACCACCACCACCCACCATCTCTCTCCAATGCCCTCGTTGCGGCCTTCAAGCGTGCCCAAGCCCATCAAAGGCGGGGATCCATCGAGAGTCAGCAGCAGCCGCTTCTGGCCGTCAAGATCGAGATTGAGCAGCTCGTCATCTCCATCTTGGACGACCCAAGTGTGAGCAGGGTGATGAGAGAGGCCGGTTTCTCAAGTACCCAAGTAAAGAGCAATGTAGAGCAGGCAGTCTCTCTGGAGATGTGTTCTCCCTCTTCTGTTGGAAACCCTAACAAGCCCAAGCAGGAAGGTGTCACCTTGGCACCGCTTTCTACACCTGCCAAACCTAAGGTTTTTGATCAGGTTAGAGGAGAGGATGTGATGAGTGTTATGGATTATTTGACCAATAGGAGGAGAAGGAACGTTGTAGTTGTTGGGGAGTGCTTGAACAGCATAGAGGGTGTGGTGAGAATGGTCATGGACAAGGTTGATAAAGGTGAGGCTCCCGAGCTTCTGAGAAGTGTGCAGTTCATAAATCTTCCAATCTTTTCCTTCGCTCATCGCTCCAAAGAGGAGGTGGAGCACAAGGTTTCGGAGCTGAGGTGCCTGGTCAAGAGCTGCTGCATGGGGAGGGGTGCTGTTCTTTACTTGGGAGATCTCAGATGGGTTGCAGAGTATAGGGCGAGCTGTGGGGAGAAGGGTAGGAATTACTACTGCCCAGTTGAGCATGTGATCATGGAGATTGGTAGATTGGCAGGCGGAATTGGAGGAGGAGAGAGTACCGAAGGGAGGTTTTGGATTATGGGCATTGCAACCTATCAAACTTACACGAGGTGTAGAAGTGGGCACCCTTCTTTGGAGACCCTTTGGAGTCTCCATCCTCTTACTGTCCCTGCTGGTAGCTTGGATCTAAGTCTCAGCTGCAACAGGTATGCAGTAACTTCTGCAGATATGAATTTATTGTATTTGATTTGGCACTGTAAAATTTAGTAAGATTGCATGGATTAGCTATTTCTGAAACTTGATCGTCCATGGGTCTTCATTTCTTGCTGAATTGAAATGATTGTTCCAACCTTGAAATTCGTTTTCAGTGTGTAAAGTGGTCGAATGAAAAGAGGAGAAGTGGATGATCACTTTGGAATCACTTTTCTCCTTTTTTATTTTCATATCTAATGTTGCTTTGGAACGGTGCAAGAAAATCCTCTTGAAGTTGCCCTTTTTTAAGGACGAGAGATACCACAGTCCTTTACTCATACGATTACCATAAAAAAGTAATGCGCAAATTCCAATAGGGAAAACTAACCTTTCTTCTCCTTTTACCTTTTCTTCAGTGACTTGCAAAATCCACTGACTAGCTATGGTAAAGATGATGGTAGTGATGATGGCTCTCTGGTCTCAAATCTTCCCTCGTGGCTCCAGCAGTACAAGGACGACAGAAGAGCAGCAACCACAAATGACCAGGTAATAATACTATCATTGTTAAATATGTCATGGAAGTAAATTATATAAAATATCTAAGGTTTATGATAAATATGGAAAATGGATAATGAGAAAAGTTAAACAATGTGAAACTTGGATTTCAAAATTACAGTCATTAAAAATCAACTGTTAATAACATTTTACATTTTTCATAAAATGACAAAATTTACTCTATGGATATGATCTACATAATTCCAGATTTTTTATAAGCATTATCTGAATAATTATGTCGTCACTATTGTTATTAATATAGTGTTTATAGCATACCACGAAAGAGTTGGTTATAATAATAATGAATAAAAATTGCATAGAGCCAAAAAACCCTAAATCCGGAAGGCCGGTTTTGACATTTTCGTATAAATATTTACTAATAAACGTATAATGCTGAAAATATAGGTTCCAAATTAAGTTTTACGACATTTTTAAGTGCACCCTTTTTCATATTGCCCTGAAGTTTGAAACCCTTATATATATAACTACCCAAACATAGATAAAAAAACGGATCCACATTATGCTCGTACTAACGTACATTCCGATTATATTATTAAATAAATTGTCTAAGAACGACACGTCATATGTCATTTTCTGGTGGCTTCCAGACAAGAAATCTCTGCATGAAGTGGAACTCCTTGTTCAGCTCAGTGTACAAAGACCCGAACAGCATGCTGGAGAAAACCCTAAGTTTCCCATTGGTGACCACAGCGTCGGTATCCTCGTACGAGCAGCCATACGCAAATGTTAGCCAGACCCAGCAAGGTTGGCCCTTATGGAAGGAGCACCATTTCTTTATATCCAATGCTTTAGATGAAACCCGTGATCTCAACACGTCTCTTGTCAACTCCAAACTCGCTTCCGTCTCCACGTCTTCAAGCGACACAACGGAGATGGAGTACCACAGCAAGTTCAAGGAGCTCAATGCCGAGAATCTTAAGACCATCTGCAATGCATTGGAGAAGAAGGTCCCATGGCATATGGACATGATTCCTGATATTGCAAGCACCATTCTCCAATGCAGGTCTGGGATGACCAGAAGGAAGGATAAATCGAGCACTCCATCAAAAGCCAAGGAGGATACATGGCTGTTCTTTCAGGGTTGTGATGTCAAGGGCAAGGAGAGTATCTCAAGAGAGCTGGCGGCGCTAGTATTCGGCTCGAGTTCAAATATTGCTTCAATAGGGCTCAGTAACTTCGCCGAGACACGGGCCGATTCCACGGATACTGATGCCAGGAACAAGAGAGTGAGGTCGGAGACAAGCCACTCCTATATCGACAGGTTCGTTGAAGCAGTCAGAGATAATCCACACCGTGTGTTTCTGCTCGAGGACATAGAGCAGGTGGATCCATATTCACAGATATGGATCAATGGAGCTATTGAGAGAGGAACAGTTCGAAGCTCCGACGGCGAGGAGCTCCCAATGGAGGATGCCATTGTAATACTTAGTTGCGAGACATTTGAGGCGAGGTCGAGGGCGTGCTCCCCCACTGTAAAGCAGAGAGTTGAAGGAGAAGAGGAGAAGGCGGAGGAGACTTCTTGTGTGTCGCTTGATCTGAACCTTTCGGCCGAGGAGGAGGAAGATGACCTGAGTCATGGACTCGTGGAAGCAGTGGATAGGATTTTCTTCTTCAATGTGAGAGACGACCAACTATGAATTAGAGTTAGGTTTCAGTTCTTGGTCTTGTTTCCATTCTTATTGGTTTCTCTTTTACTTTTGAATTTGTGTAAGATACTAAGGTGGAGGAAATTAGGTGAAATTTATGACAAGTTCTTGTTAGGAAAATGTTTGTGCTTGTGCACAAGCATATTCTTGTAAAGTATTCTCATTATTTTCGGGATTCTTTCCACTATCTAGTTCTCATTCGCATTTGGATGTTTTCCTTTTTCATTTGTGGAACACCGACGACGTTCTGATCGAATTTGGATGGGTAGGTGTCATTAAATGATTGGTTTGAATTTGATTTGGGTTTATAGAATATCATCTATACAACATTACAATTGGACCTTGTAATAAGCATGGACAATGCGCTGGATACTCAATGGGCTTTTGGTACCCTTGAGCACGCCGGAATCGGGGCCACTACAATAAAATTAAGCTATAGTGACCTTTTTTTTCAAAATCTGTTACTAAATTAATCATTGTTAAATATATAATTTTTCAAATTCTAATCAATAATCGCTAAATTTTGAATTTAAAAAGTAGAGACAATTAGTTGATATTTTAAAAATAGCAACGGATAAGCATTGCTATATGGACCGTTTCTAATGATATAATGACAGATATACTACTCGTCGTTAATTTCAAATACGAAAACCCATTTAGCAATGAATAATATTGTCATCATATAATTAGCAACGGCTAGTTTAATGACATATTTTGAAAAAAAAAGCATAACTATAGCTCAATTTTGTTGTAGTGGACACCAACGGTCTGGTCTTGGAGAGCCTGTTGTATCCAACAAATCGGATACGACAATCGTTGTATCGATTACTCTCACGGCGTACGGTACCTCAGGAGAATTGACAACAATTAACCAGCAAAGATAGATTAGCGATGCAAATGTGTGAGCTAAATTTTATTATAACTCTACAAAAATGTGTATAGTGGCAAACAATATAGAAGTGGAACTCAGGGAGCGAACTGTAAAGATTGGGATTTAATATTAATTATTTCTATCAAGTCCTCATTTATTTTCTTTTTGTCCTTTTCTCCTTTTATATTTTTGTGATTTTTTTAATTATATTTATTTTTTATAGATTTTCATTATTTTATATTTTTAAATTTTTATTTTATATTTTCTTTTTAATTTCACATATTTTTAATTTCTTTTTGATCTCTTAAATTAAGATATATATTTATATATAATAATATAGATATTATAGATAATATAAGAAATATACAATGTATATAGTATATATATGGTATTATATTTTTAAATATATCAAAATATACTCAAAATACATGACACAAAGTATTTTTGGGATTTTTATATTTTTCTCTATTTTGTTGATTTTTTACTCATTTTATGTATTTTTAAAGTAATAAATATCTCAAAAAAACATATTAACTATCAGAGGTTGCTTTAGGTTTAATAAATATGTAAAAGTCCAAAAATAACCTAAAACTATTTTTAATATACATTAGATATAATTTAGAAAGTTCACAATGATGAAGATGTATTTTTGGATTTTTCCTTATTTTTTTCTTATTTTTATAATATTTTTAAGGTTTTGTAATTTTTAGGTTTTATAGTTTGTATTTTTTAGGGATTTGTGGATATGTGGTAATATATAATAATATAGATAAATTATTTTTTCAGATTTTTTGCATAGTTTTTTCTAATTTTAGGGGTTTTAATATTTAAAAAGTTGAGAATGCATGTTTTTGTATTTTTAGTAAATAGGAAATTAATTTAAATGCCTAACTGAAATATCCAAATATTGAGCAGGTCTAATGTGGTCTACACAAGGCGAGACCAACAATATCACTGAAGTAACCGAACATGAAATTCGAATAAATTCAATAATCAATCCACAACAAATAATCAAGTAATGAAATCGAGTGAATCAAAAGTTATTATAAATCTACAAATAAATGTGTATAGTGTGCAAGTAAGTCTAGGTTGTCAAACTCAGGGAACTAATTGGTGTAGCAGTATTATTATTTATTGCTAAATAATAATTTGTAATTTTATGTATTAAGCTACATAATATTTACTTAGTGTTTTTTACTTATTTATTTTTTTATTTTTATTCATATTTTTATTTTCTAATTTGATAATTTTTTTCTTTTTATATTTTTCTAATTTCTACTTTCTTTTTCTTTTTAATATATAATATAAATATAAATATATGTATGTATGTATGCATAATATAAGTGATAAATATATATATGTATATAATAAGTATAGAAAATCAGAAAATACAAACAAGAATATTCCTTTTTTTACAGGATTTTAAATAATTTTAAGGCATTTACAATAAATAATAATAATATATATATATATATATATAATATAAGTTATATAAGGTATCCTATTTATAAATATAGATATATATTTAGTCAAAAAGTACAAAATAAGTTATTTTCGTATTTCTATATATTCTTCTATTTTTATAATTTTTGGTGATTTTTCTAATTTTTATGTATTTTTAAAGTCCAAAATATCACAAATCAGGAACTATTTAAATAGGTCGAATGGTTTTGTGAACTAAAAATATAAAATAGGTCCAAAATTTCGCAAAACTAATTTTAATATATATTAATAAGTATATATATAAATATAGGACATAAATTTATTTTTGGAGATTATGAAAATATTTTATATTTTTTTAGGATTATGAAGGGTTTTTGAATTTTTGGGTTTTTTATATTTTTTGTGATTTTTGATCTATAGTGCTAAAATACAATAATAAATATTACCTATTTTTTGTAAATTTTAAAAGAGATTTTATATTTTTTGTATTCTTAAAGCTAAAAGGGAACCACTGTGCTCTTTTAAATTTTATTAAATGGAAAATGCAAGAAAAATACTGTGCAATACATGGCATGAATGACCATATATTCAGGCATTTACTCCTACTTTTGCACAATTTTTGGATCAATAAAACTATTTATAGAATAAAAATGCAAAAATCAAAATACTACAAGCTAGCAGGGGTATATTTTAATATATAATAAAGGTAAAGTGGCACATGCAGAAATTCCAGAATGTTTAAACTAGAATTAATTTTTTATAGTAAATTGTGAATCAGAATCCTGGAGGGGTACAAGTTTAGTTTTCTCAACTCACGTGAGGGGTCGCGTGAGCTGAGCTATTAATGGACCTACTTGCAATAACCAAGAGTTACAAGGCTTCATTGCAATTTTTCCGAAACTTTTACACTTAATAAAATATTTACAAAAACTATGTAATAAATGCAAAAATGTGGAGGGGGTATGTGCAACTTTACCCACTTAAAAGCCTATGAACCAGTTGTTCCCTTTTGAGCCACTTGGAGGATCGGAGGGCTGAGCTTGCGTACCCCTTCGATTTAATTGGATGACCCAAATTAGATTTGGGACGTGTTCTTGATCGAACGATCGACGAGGGGTCACGATGAATAGTGGATGAACTCCAGTGAGGCAAGCTTCGATCTCGATTTTCTCCATCCTCTAGCAATGGCTCCTTGAAGCGACGACAGTTACGTACTCTTGGGGCACCTTCGCATATGCATCTGGTCTTCGATGGAGGCCTAGATGGCCTCAACGTAGACCTAAAGGTCATGTTAGCTCCAGGTGACATGTAGCTATTCTAGGTGATCTATTCCACTCTGCTAGAGGGCGTCTTCCTCGATCAAATATTGAAGATGTTCAACAAGGGGTGAATGGAATGTGAAGGTCTTCCGACGAAGGGTGGTGGAGGAAGATTGATTCCCAGATCCACGATGGATTTGGGTTGGATAGTTGAGGGGAAAGATGGAGAACACAAAGGGGAACGAAATGGGATGAAAGGTGAATCGAGTCAACGGTCGGGTACGGGTAATTTGACCTCCAGCTCAAGCTCCAGGTTAAAATGGAATTTAAGATTAAACCTAATCTAGATGAATAAAAGCAAAATTAAAGGGCAGAAAGTGAAATGGACCAAATGTATTACCTAGAAGGCAAAATAAACGACCTGACTCATTTGGGAGGCCAAGGAGGCAAGACCTGCCGGAGCTGCTCCAATGATGAGGTTGGATCACCTCCACCAGATGTTCCTCCTCGCTGCAAAACCGTCCAGACTCTTTCTGTCACCAAGGGAGTGGATCTCTAGGGCTCTAAGCGGATAAGAATGGCCAAGGAAGGACCAAAATAAAAAACAAAGTGGGTGGGGGATTTTATAGGCTAGAAGTCGATGGGTTTTGAGGTGAGGTTGCATGAAAGGGCAAGGGAGTTGGTGAGTAGGGAATGGTCGAAAAAGGTGGTGGGCTTGTGAGGATCAAAGGGGTGGTGCTCTCGAGGAAGGAGGCGTGGACGAGGCATGGAAAATAGGAGAAGTCGAGCTGCTTGTGAGTCTGACATGACAACTGAAGAAGGGTCGTGCAATTGACCTAGGTCAACCCACAGAGGGCTCTGATTGATCCACTTGGACCAATCAGAAAATTAGAATCCAAAATTAATTTATAAACTCGATAAAAAATAATAAACAGATTAATCAATTTTAGGTTAAAAAAAATGTTCATAATTTTATGTAGTATTTAATGCATTTTTTATTTATTTTTACAAGATCATTTATTGTAAGTTAATTTTTACATGTATTAATAGAGGTAAATATATATGTATTGTATCTATTTTAATTTCCTTTTGTATTTTGTATTTTATTATATATATATATATATTTGTATGTATTTTATATATTATAAATTTATTTGATTACATATTTAGGTGTTTTACTTATTTTTCTGATTTTATTTACATACTTGAATTAATTATGTGCATATATTTTATAGGCAGAGGAAAGGGAGCCTACTTCAAGAAGTAAGTAACATGATGAATCAACATTTCATTATTTTTATTCATTTATTTTATCTTAAAAACACTAATTAAATACCTATAAATATCAATAAATCCATTCTTTTACTAACCATTATTCTTGCATAAATATTGTATATGTATCATTATTTTAACCTAAAATAAATAAAGAAAGAAAATAAAGAAAACAAATATTGTATATATGCAATAGATACCGGATGACTCAGACCCCGAGAGAAGGTCAAGACTTGACCTGATCGACAAAGAATAAAGTAGGGGGAGATACGATCCAAAATACCAAAAATTCCTGAAAACCAAATATCACGTATATATTCATCATCTGTACATGATTGTCTATAATACACATTCTTTTCTTTATTTTATTCAACACCAAATTCTTTGTAACTAAAAAATATTTCTTCTTAAAAATTGGGAATAAAATTCTTTTGTAAATAATAAAAATCATTGCAATAAAAATATGGGCATATTGTATAAATAACAACACTCTCAAAAAAGTAACAAAGCTCAACTTGCAAGATCAATATTTTATCCATCAAAACTCCAAATTCATCAAACTCATTTTCATTGTACTCGAAATTAAATAACTCATTTCATTGTACTCCAAATTAAATAATCTTTAAAATGGAGGTGATTTCATAAAAATCATAGTTAAGATGTGAAATGTGGCTAATTGGGGTATTTTGTATAATATATCTATGTACATTATGTATATTATTCAATTATTTATTTTCTTATACATATTTATGAATATTGTATTTTTAGTTGCAAACATTGTATTTAACTTATATAGAATACAAATAAAAATAACAAAATAAAAAATGAACAAAAATAAAAATCGTGTATATATTGTATAGGTATCACTATGTATATATTGTACATATACCTATTTATTTAACCTAATAAATTAATTCCTAAAAATCAAATAAAAATTTCATTAAAACCCATGTAGAGGTCTGTAAATAAATAAAATATTAAATCATGTATATACTTGTATAAATAATTAGTTAGAAAATCAAAACCTTGTATACGTAGGTATACATACCTACAAATAATAACTTTTATTTCTTTTAACCTTTGTAAATACATTATTTAATTATTTAAAAATCACCAAAAATAAGTAAATTATATTACTAATATTTTTTCTTTTTATTATTTTTGTTTTAAACTCATTTTCATTTTTTTTCTCGATTTATTTCCTTTTTATCCTATTTTATCATTATCCCTAAATTGTCCTATTCTACGGGCACTTTGATTGGTTCACCCGGGTCAACTGCTCAGGCTACTCGCTAATCCCGCACAACTTGCGTTCCACCTGTCCTTCTCCCATTTTCCCCCCGTGCATCACTCATTAATAACCTCCACCTTCTTCTCTGAACTTCCAACATATCCACTCCTATCACTCGCCAGCACTCCAGATCCATCAATCGTGCCTTGATTCACACCCCTTTTGAATTTCAAACCCATCGGATAACATCTATAAATAGAACCCTTCCATCTTCGTCGCGAGTTTGATCCGATTTTGGCCACTATTCATATGTGATTGAGTGACATTGGTAGTCTCCAGTGACAGAAGAGCGATCCTCCAATCACGATTGTGATTGGAGTGCCTTAAGTTGCGATCCGGCAACTTCGCTGGAGCCCTCCACCATGTTGCCGACTCTCTACCAACCACATCGGATAGAGGACGATTCCACCTCCTTTCTTCACCATAGGTAACTTAGGTATTTTATCTTTGATTTTGCTTTTTATTTTCATCTTGATTTACATTAAATAGCTAAGATTAGATCATTCACCTTCAATCTCCGATCCACAAGATCGAGGGGTTTCATTCAACTTCAATCAATCCCGAAACGACCAACACCTTCACCAGACTTTTCTCTACCTCTTCTATACTCTTCCCAACTTCAGATGCTCATAGGTATGAAGATCAACTCCTTCTCTAATCACCCCCGCCGGAGCTTTTGCCCATTCACCATTTTTCTTGCTTTCTTGCTAATAAAAGTGGCTAGGGAGACCCTCCGAGCACCACCAATCCATTGCAGGTCTCTGGAGCGCGCGAGGAGAAGAGAATCGAGTTTTGGAGGTTCATATGAAGCACTTTCCTTTCTGACCTCCAGATCCTCGATTAAGCGTCAACGAGATCCATTTCTTTATTCAGTCGACGTAGGGAGTCCACAAATAGCTACATAACTTATCAAAAGGCAACTTAGGCAGAGAAGGGTCGATATTTTCTCGATCGATCCTCTTCGGCATGTACCTGCTTCCCAGTTCCTCCAGACGTGATTACATTCGCCCGATCAAGAACATCCAACCTAATTGTGATCTTGTCGATCCATTCTGCCCCAAATCTTAGCCGTGGATCTTACTTTAGATCAGATCAGAGCCGCTCAAGCACCGTTTATTTACAACCATTAGATTAACATCCAAACGAATCATGGCCATCAATCACTCCATGTCATTAAAGGGTACATTTATGCCTAAGCCCTTGTACGTTTTTCATTTTGCAAATGTCCTATAAGGACATGTGTCTCCTTGTCTTTATTTGAACATTTGCACATTTTCCCTTTACATTTATTTTATTTGCATTCTTGTCCATGTTTGGACTGAGTTTGTGCTTCGCACGTGACTTCTGAGTTATTTGCAATATAAAGCCAGTATGTTTGTTTTATTACTTGGACCCTAGAATTAATTTATTTGTTAATAGGTCCTATCCAGTGCATATCATGTACATGCGCACTCTCCTTTTTGGAAAATTTGCAATATTCACCTTACACTTCTCATATGTGTTATTGTTTAATCTAAAAACTTTAAATATTTGCATTTAGGTCCATGTGCATCTGCATTTATTTTGCTTATTAAAAATTAAATAAAAATTAGCAAAATACCTTTAAAAATTCTATAAAATTATGTTAGTTTCCTCTTACATAGATCTTTAATGCCTAATTTTTATTTTACATTTTCACCCATTTTATTATTTATAAAAGTTAAGAAATAGTCTAAAAATTCCATGTTTGCATCTAAAAATAAATAAAAAAACATAAAACTTTTTGTAAAAATTATAAAAAAATCTATTTTTTTCTTTTTATTTATTTTAATTTCTATATAATTTGGCATTTATATTCCTCATAAAAACCATAAAAATCATAAAACACTTAAAAACATTAAAAAAACATAAAAATTCATAGAACATTTTAAAAAATAACAAAACATCTTTTTGTAAATAAAAAGTTTATCTTTCATACTATGTATATATCTTATATTTTTGATCTTATTTGATATTTTTAAAAATCCAAAACATCCATTTTGTGCTATGTTATTTATTTATTTAAAGTCTTTAAAAATCTTGGAAAATTTTAGAAAAATACCAAAGCATTAAAAAAGTGCCAGAAATAAAAAATTAATTTTATTTGAATTTTTTGTATAGTTTAACACTTTGTAAAAATCTACGAGTGTCTCTTTCTTTCCTTTTTATTGATTTCTTTATTCATTTTTTGTTTTCTTTTGTTTTATAAAACTAAAAACATCTGAAAAAGTTAAAAATTCATAAAAAAATCAAAAAAATCAAAAAATCAAATAAAAATATAAAAGTAAAATACCATAAACATACAAAATTCAAAAATTCAAAAACCAAGCATATTGTTCATGGATTTCCCTTGTTTCGTTTCATTGATTTTCCATTGAATCGAATAACCCTCGAGATTTTTGTAGCCTCCCTGAGTTCGATCGTGTATGCTATACTAGTAAATTAAATAGCAAATTTCACTTGCTATATTTTATTAATTTATTTTGGCTTGAGAATTGAATAAATATTTGTTTGGCGCTTACTTGGGTTGCGATGACAACAATTCTTTTCTAAATCATTCATTTAAATAAAAACCAGAATTCTAGCATTAAACAAAATATCGCATGGATTTTCATAACTATATCCCCCTAATATGTCATTCCAAATTCATCAGAAACATGGACTCCTTTGCCCTCCATCTAGAACATGTAATTTTAACGGTCTTAGATTTGTTGTAATCGACCTATTTTGGATGGAAGGCATAGGAGTCTCTATTTCTGGTGAAATTTGAACGACATATTAGAGGTATACAGTTATGAAAATCCATGGTGGTATTTTTCAAAAAAAACAAAAAAATGATAAAAAGTAGACATGAAGTAGGTAAGGTTACATACTTCATGAAATAAGCTCCCTTTCCTCTTATAGGTATATTATAGTATATTTTACCTATGTATGAAAATACTTTATTTATTTTATTTTCTTTTTATTAGTTTTTTATTTTAATTATGTACATATGTTTTAAAAAATATTTACATTTTATAAAAAAAATAAAGTGAAAAATATAAAGAATAAATACATTGAATATAATATACACGTATATTGCACATTGGGGGCACAAAAAGCTAACTTTCATATTAACTCCAAATCGAATGAACCCACCTTCATTAAATAGATTATTTAGTTTTATGAACAATAAAGTTGGGTTAATTTTGATTCTGTATGGAGAAGATACGGGTCTGTAAAGTTTTCTTTGCAGCTTTTTATTATGTGTGTCCATGGCACATTGTGCATTATTTTTCAGTGATATCAATTTTGTATTTTTCTTTGTATTTTTACTACAATATTCATGTTGAGGATTTATTGATTTGAGGTGTGAAAATAATAAAATAAATTGGGTCCTAAAATACAATTTCTGGCAAAATAAATTAGGATTTTATGAGGTTTTTTGTACAGTTCTTCTGCCTATCTCCCCCTACTTTATTCCTTCTCAATCCAGCCATCATGATGAGCGGGTCTCAAGGTCTAGGGTCACTCAGTGTCATTGATACTTCATTCTTTCTCTTTTCTTGTCTTTTCTTTATTCTTTTATTTAGGAATTAAATGTAGTATTTTATACAATATTTATACAGTATTTTGTACAATTTATTGAGTGTTTATTTTGAAAAATTCATGATAGATACATGCATTTAGGTAGGTATTTAAGGTCATATTGAAAGAATAAAGGTGATGAAATGAGGATTCATCACCCCCCCATACTTGCCTTTGTTGGTCCCTAGCAAACTCTTATGGGTATAAGTGCAAAAAAAAAAGAAAAGAAAAGGAAATAACTTGGAATAATTTTAGACTTTTAAACTTGTTCTAATAAAGTCAAAGTTTAGAGCTCAGATAAGACATTTGAAATTTTGTGTGTGTTCGGAATCACATTAAGGTTAGGAAGTGTGACACAACAACCCTTAGATTCGATAATCCTATTATAATGTTCAATTCATAGTCTCGTTAGAACCATCCTCCTAGTCGCATACTCTAGCTTCCTTGAAATGATAGAATCATGTGTGTGAATTTTCAGCTCTTCCCAAACAAATCATTGAACTATCAATGCGTCTACTCCTAAGGTAACTCATCCTTTGGAGATAGATATTCCCTTCTAAAGTCAGATGTTGTTGATCTTTACAACCGAATAGAGGGAGAAGTTAGAAGAAGTGGGAAAAGAGGTGGTAATGGATTAGTGTAGTCTTCATTCCCTTGTGAAGCTCGATTACTGTAACCGAGTCTTCACCAAGAAGCAAGCTTTTCTGAAGCTCAAATTTTTATGGAATTTTTGGTATAGGCTTCTTTTTGATATTTTCTTTGACATTGTATAGCATTTGCATTCTTGTTTGTGCCCAACGAATATAGCATCTTTTGGTCTGCCTATTTTTTGGGGTCTTGGAAAAAGTTGCACCGGCAAACCATTCCTCATCTGAAGCATTAACTCAATCCATCTCCAGTCTTCAGATATCATTGTTACCAAAAGAAGCGGGTTGTATTACCGGTTTCAGTAATCCCCAAGAATGGTTCCTGAGCCATCCTTGATGAAACGACCTAGCATCTTCCCGACATAGACTCCAAGATTTTTCTACAATCCATCTAGGTTGAGCTAAGTGTTAAGTGTGAAGTTTCCTATCAAGTCATTGTCTCAAGAGGCTTATGGATGATATGAAGGGTTCTAATTAGAGATATTGAATCGACTTATGAACATAGTCTCATGGAACCTAAAGAATTAAGTTGAGGTGACTTGAAGTATCCCCAATTCCAGTCCTAAATGGGTTCCTTTGAAACTATGTGTATTAAGGTCTATACAACGCTCCAATCTTCAAATTTTATTTTAGATTTGTCTAATTGTCTTGATTATTACGAAAAATGTAATGCTATGTACAATGCAAGAAAATAATTTTGAGAAGCAATTTTCTGGTTTTGAACTTTTTATGGGGATTTTTGAAAAAGTTTTTCAAATTTGCATGCAAGTTTTTGAAAATATTTTACAAATTTTATGGGTTTTTGAAAGTTAGTGAAAGAACCATGTGCAGATATTTACATAGGAGTGCATCTATTATTTATAAGAGTTTGGGTTAAAGAATTTACACCAGGTATTTGCATGAATTAAGTTAGTACTATTTACAAGTTTTTATCTACAAGGTTTGTAAAGAAATTTTATTTGCTTAAATATATATAAGGTTCTCAAAAAAATTTAAAAGATTTTTACAAATACTTTAAAAACATTATTTTGAAAAAAAATTCAAATAATTTTTGCAAATATTTACAAAATTTGAAAATCATTTTGCAAAGATTATTCAAATAGAATGTATACTGGATTTTTCAAGGAATTTTTGCAACCATTTTCAAAACATTTACAAATAGATTTTCAAAACATTTTATTGAAACGAAGAAAAGAATTTTTTACAAACAAAATATTTTTACAAAGGTTTGAAAATTTTTACAAAATAGTTTCCATACAGTTCTCAAAGAATTTTTCAAAGATTTTTCCAATCATTTCAAACAATTTGCAAAAATATTTTTTAAATTGATTAATTACTGTAATTACAAAGAATTTTGTGCGTTTAACTTTTATTGTTTAGTCATATTATTGAAAATATGAAAGTATGAGTTATGGCTAAATTATATACAACATATATACGACTGCTTATACTTAACTTGAGTGATGTCCTCATAGATCGGAGAGAAAAGGAAGACACAACTTGTACTAAGTATAGGAAAGTCTATACTACAATGACTGAATAAAGAATGAGAAGTTGATCGCCCCCCACCACCCCCATCCCCCCCCATCCCCCCCCACATTAATCTTAAGTATAACAGATTGTGTACAAGGCAAGGAGGGTCGAGGGTGGGAATAAACAAATCATCGGCTTGACCTATGCCCCCCTCTACTTAGGGTAAAATATACCTAAGTACGGACATAATATCAAGAGTTGAGGAGACAGGTGAGGGATCAAAGAATAAATACATGTATACACTCTTCCCCCCATACTTAGGATGAAGGATATCCTAAGTATAGCAATGATGAATGGGATGAGTGAAAATTTTGGAAGAATGAAAGACTGATAGACCACTTGTATTGAATCAACTACAGACATGAATGTATCGTGCTCGAGATATGGCTTCAATAGCTGTCCGTTGATCATGAAAGGTTGTCCATCGACATCGACTAACAATATATCACAATACTTCCATTGTCACACACATGCTTCACTACAAATGACCCGGTCCATTTGCCCTTAAACTTTCCTGGGAGAAGTTTCAACTTTGCATTGAACAACCAAATGTTCTGACTAGGTTTGAAAGTCTTTCTGTGGATATGCTTGTCATGCCACTTCTTGACTTTCTCCTTGTACATTAGGTTGTTGTCATATGCATAGTCGTAGAATTCAAGTAGGTTGTTCAGATCGAGCTTTTTATTCTTCCCAACGTTTCTTGGAATCCAAATTACAAACATAATTTGCCCATAAAGATTTTTGAATTAGTTCCACAGGCAATTAGAATGGCTTACCGTAGACAAGACGGTATGGAGACATTCCCAAAGGAGACCTATATGCAGTCAGATAGGCCCAAAAACCAAGTTATGAAGTTGAGACTGGTTCTTCCTATCGAGTCGTACAAGCTTCTGAAGAATTGTCTTGATCTCCCTATTTGAACATTCTGTCGGACCATTGGATTATGGAAGGAATGGAGAAGCAACACAATGTTCAATGCAATATTCCTGAGTCAACTTCTTCACTTATCAGTTGATAAAATGGATACCACCATCGGATATCAAAAATTTTGGAATCTTGAACCTTACAATAATGTGTTCTTTAAAAAATCGACAGACAATGCGACTGTTGGCGGCTCGGGTTGGATATCCTCCACCCAATGACTAACATAGTCAACAGTGAGCAGAATATACTTAAATCAGAAAAATCTAAAAAAAGACAAAAACATTTTATTTTCTATAATTACATTATATTTTATCTTATTTAAAAATATAAACAACTATATTTCTCATATATATTATATTACTTAAATAAACTATAATATCTATCTTATTATATATTGATATATATTATTTTAAAAAGAAAAAAGAAACTAGAATAATAAAAATAAGAAAAACTATAAAAACAATTAAAAAATCATAAAAGTTAAATATAATTAAAAATCCACATAAAAACAAAAAATAAGAAAAAGACAAAAATTATTATTAGTAATAATTAGAAATAATTATTATTGGTTACTACATTTATATTTGCTCCCAGTGTTCGACACTCTACTTATTTTCCCTATACACTAATTTATGTAGAGTTATAATAATCTTTAGCTCACACACTTAATTGATTTATTTGTCATGTATTGTTGTTTAATTATTGTTTGATTGAGGATTTGGTCAATACAACGATTATCGGCTTTGCTTGTTAGGTTGATAGATCAAATCCTTATCAACAATGGTGTTGTTGTCGAGTAGCAACGTGTACTTTGTACATATATTATCTATTTCATTTTATTTGTTCTTTATTTATTTTTATTTAGAATTTCTTATATGCTCTAATCCGTATCTTTGTTTGGCTTTGTTGCGAGGGCCTGCGGAGCGAGGGTGGATTTACTAGGAGATTCGACATACCCAAGCAAGACAGAGATCGATTCTTCTCTTTTAGAACTGATAAGAGAGAGCAGCAAAAGTAGATAAAGGAACCAAGAGGAGTATATTAGCATTAGTGTAGTATATATGTTATTTTATTTTGTGAGAGAGTGACAATTATAAATAATTGTAATAATTGACACTTTAGACACTTAAACTTATTCGAGTCTATTTTACCAAGTTATTGTTCACTTGGGGACCATGGTTTTTACGTGTTTTCATTACTTCTACATTTTATTCCTCCCTATTTTTTCTCATTGTTTTATTTTATTTTCTGCATTTTATGTTTTCCAACTTTATTTTTCTTTGCTTTGTGTGCTTGAACCCCCTAGTATTAGGTTCCTATTTGGTTGAGACATGTAGCACTAGGTCCAAATCCTAATCAAGAATTTCGTACCTATAGTTCATTTGGACTTAGTCAAATAAATAAATATGTGCTTCCCAAGTAGAAGTTCCTGCTAGATCGATTCTCTATTGCACACATATAGGATAGATTTTATTTTATGCGTAGATCCTACTACATGTAGACTACTGGAGCCATGTATACATCCCTATCTCTAACATTTCCATTAATTGATTGTTGCGCATATGCTTTTCCCAATTCCTTCCCATATTTCTTGGACTTAGGCACTAAAAGGAATTGGAAAATTCGTTAGTTTTTTTATTTCTTCAAAAATACTAAAAAAGCGATAACTAATAAAATTGGGATGGCTAATTGAACTCGACCTTAAAAATAAGCGTAAGGACAAGATTCATTATTTTGGGGAGATGATGAATACCCATTCATCACTCTTTATTCTTTTATTTTAGCTACAAAACCTTTGCAAAGCACCATGTAAATTCATGTAAATATCATAAATTGTCCAACTGCATGCATTTTTTAATTATTAATAATTAGCATGTTTTTGTGCATAAATAAAAGAATAAAGAAATAAAAAAAAGAGGAAAATATTTGGAATAAATATTGAGCGGCCAAATCCCAAGGGAGGGCTCAGTATGGGCCTGACCGCAAAAGAATCCAAGTAGAGGGAGATAGGGTCAATCATGTGTACATAACCCTATGTATATAAATAATATTATTTTCCTCTAAATAAAAATAAAAAGTGTTTCTTATATTTTGTACATATTTATAAAAATAAAACTAAAATAAAAATGGGAAAAACAAAAGGAAAATAAAAATAAATAAAACCTCTCTCATCAGTGTATATAGACCATGTATATAGAATAACATACGTATTGATTTTATCCTTGTAAATAATTAATAAAAAACCAGTAAAAATATTTCTATATTCCATATTTCATGTTGTAAATAAATAAAATAAAAATCAGAAAAATAAAAATAAAAAGAAAAAGAATAAAATCAATTTCCAACTTGTATATATACCATTTACATATGTATATAAACCTATTTATTTAACTAATGTAAATAAATCATAAAAATAAAATAAAAACAGCTTTTTATTCCAAATTTTATGTTATAAATAAATAAAATATAAAATTGGAATAATTGTATAAAAATAAATAAGTAAAAATAAAAATTAAAAATACATATATGTATATACCTATATATAATAATAATATAATGTAACAACGTTATTTATTTTTTAAAAAAATAAATAAAAATCACTAAAAACTAATTTGAAAATTAATAAACATTTTTCATGTTGAAAAGTTTTTGAAATAAAATCATTTACTAAATTTAAATGAATTTTCAAATAATAAACCAACGGAATTTTCCTATTGGTCCACGGGGGATTGTTGACCCCCGGTCAACTCCCCCCTTGGACCATTTAGCCCGGATCCGCGTGATGACCCGACTTTCCCCGATTTTTTCAGACGCGATCTGACCACCGAATAATCAAACACCGGGCCCCAATTGCTCTTGCTTCATCACTGATCCATGCCCGGGGATTTGCCTAGGAATCCGAGCTCCGAATCACTCGCACGACCTCCTTCTTCTCGGACCCCTAGCACTATTTTGCTCCACCTCCGCCGCACTTTTCACGCCATCTTTGGCTTTCCCCCTCGACACTAGTGAGCTCCTCTCCACCGCATGAGTGACATTCGTGCGGAGGAGGGTTGCAGCAAGGACCGGGCAGCCGGGAACCACTGATCCGGCGAGTTCTTAGCCGTGCGCCGCCGCGAGGTGCACCAAGCCTCGGGACCCAACAAACCCTTGAGGCAATGACCCCCAGAGCTCCCCGAGACCCAGCCCAATCGACTTCCTCCGCCAGGTAGCGTAGATTCCTTCTAGGTTTGCTTAATTTCAAATTTCGCCCAAATCGCGCCGCCGGCTTCGCCTGCTGATTCACTTCGCTCCGACTATCCATCTGCCATTTCGACCACTCTACCACCCTCACCAGACTCCTCTCCACAAGATGCACCCCTTCATTCCCCATGGCTAGCCCCAGAGCAGGGCTATCATCCTCCTCCTCCTCCGCTCGCCGGAGGACTACGCTGCGCCCCATCCGATCATCCATTTCACCCCTAACCGGGTTGAGGCAATTTGCCCTCGACCCCGGAGCCTTTCAGAGCTATTTTGCAGGACTAAGGGACCCATCTGAGGGTCTGAACACTTGGGCACAGAGGCTCAGCTCCTCCCTCGTCGCCGGAACTCCTCGGAGCTTCTCGGTCTCATCGGAGGAGCCCACCAGCTGCGGACATCTTCAAGCTTCCTTCTGACCATCTCAGCAGCCTTAGAGGAACACTCCATCGCTTGCATTGAGCCAGCGAAGTTCGCTGGAGGTCTGCTCTTGGAGGAGCTCCAGTTGCCATCCGATCAGCCCCCAGCTCCAATTGTGATCGTGGTCGTCCATTCGCGAGACACGTCTACCGCCCGATCTGTTTAGGGTTCGATCCGGACCATCCATCCAGCTGAAGAGGCGCCAGCTACTTCCCACCTCCGATCCTCCACGTGGCAACCCTTCAGCCGTCAGCTTTAATAAAGGGTTAATTGCACTTAGGCCCCTATGTTTATTGCATTTATAGTTTAATCATGTAAATATTTTAGTTAGTTGTTTTTATTTTGGAACAATTGTAGTTAGGACCTTAGAATTTATTTTATTTGCAATTTAGTCCTCGTGTATGTGAGCCACGTGCATCGACACGTGAGATTTTGGAATATTTGCACTTTTTATCCTGTGTTTCTTGGGTGTTACTGGTTGATATTTTATAAATAGGAATTACAGTTATACCCCTCAGTGTCTGAGCCACGTGCTACGCATGTGTTTTGTGGGCTTTTTGCACTCTAGGACCCTGACTTTCTTGCTTTGTTATTAATTAGTCTTGGAAACATGTTTCTTTACGTTTAGGTCCCTGACTGCTATGTGCCTTGTTTGTATTAAATAAAATATCAAATTAAATCCAAATTAGGAGAGTAACCCCCTCATTATTGCAGGTACACACCTGACCAAGTGAGGCACATACACTTAAGGAATTGAGCCCAACGTCCTTGACTTGTGCCTTAAGCACTTGGACTAACTTTCAGGTCTTGTTATTGCTGCAAGCACTCACCTCATACCTTAATTCAAGTAGTCTTGTGTTCAAGTTGGTGTGCACCATCGCTCAAACACAACCCATACTAGAGACTTCACTTGTGAGATTGTAAATAATGACAATGTCATTTAACTCTAAAATTGAAAAGATAAAAGATCGAATCTTTACAGTCTTCACAATGTTGAGTTGGTGACTTAAGGGATTTGATTTGTGTTTGTTTTGTATATGGTTGATCGTTCTATGAATTTGTACCTTTTTTTGTTCATATCTTGACTTGACCATCGTGATCTCCCCTGATCCCCACCTTTTGTATCAGAGATGGTAGATTGGAACATTTTTTATCCAAACTTTATGGGTCTCTCTTACTCTACTCGAACCAGTGCATCTTCATTTTGTCAGGATAATTATCTTCTTGATTTTTCTTCTTATACATATCCACCAATAAATATGCCTATCGAGATGGACTCTCCTCTCGAGTGGCCACATTGGTAACTTGCACATTCTGATTTTCCATACTAATTAGGGTATCATGCACATCCGTAGTTCTAGCATCCAGATTTTGAGTACCCACCTCCACCATCCCCACCACCACAGTCACATTACTCACTGTCATCCCCGCCCTATGCTATGCTGTTGGATTTCCCTCCCACAGACCTCACTCTTGACTACGTGACCCAGTTAGTGGAGCAAATACAGAAGAGGATAGATGACCTCACCGAACATAATAAGAACCACATTAGAGCTTCACCTTATTGTGTATTGGAGTCCCGCGAGGCTACCCATAGGAGAACCCCTTCACCAAAAATACAAAAAATAATAAAATATAAAATTTCAAAAAATAGTAGTGGGAGACGCATGTCCAAGACAGATTGTGAGGACAGGGTACCTATTGCACAACCTTTTCCCACATAGGCACACTTCAATGTTCCCAACACCCCAGCTATCAATGATGACCTTATACAACCTTCTTTTAGTCGCCCTTGTGTATATGTTGATTCTGACTCTTCCCTGATAAGGAAGAGATAAAGAATTTAAAATAAATGATATTTGACCCCAAAGTGGTGGTTGTTATTTAATGAAGTACCACTTCGGAAAGCCATGGACCTTTTTCCTACTTCCAAGAAAATGAAATGGCGTCGCAGGATTGAGAGTCACATTCTTACCATGTCCACGACCCACACTATCACCCACCATCTACCTTATAAGAAAAGGTAGACTGGTACCCCATTTATTAGATGTGACATTTTTTACCATCATTATGATCATACTATCCTTTACATCGATGCATTTATTAATATAACACCTTCCTCACTTAACGAGACACTCAATATTGGGTTTCTAAAGAAAATCAAGATGATTTGTTAATTTGCTGACCGATCAATAAAGTGGTCGAGGGGTATTCTTGAAAACATTATGATTACAATTGATGGTGTGAGCTAACCTGTAGACTTTGTTGTATTGCTCATGGAGCCCTCCACCACGGTGGAGCATTATCCAATAATCCTGGCTTGGCCTTTTCTTACAACTACGAAGGTTGTTATTGATTATGGATCTTGAGAGATACACTTTCATTTCCACAACGAGATCATAATTATTGAGATGATCACCGCAGTTATTACATCCCAGAAACCCATACTTGATGATTATGTGCGTATGTCAGCTGACTCGGAGGACTATGACCTAGCTGCTGAGATCAGAGAGGTTTATTACACCATGGACGATACTGAGACCCAAGAATTCATCTCCAAGAGGGAAGACTCAGAAAGCATAAACATTTGTGTTCCTTCTTCTTCTATGTGGAGATGAGTTCATGCGATCCGCAACATTTGAGAGACTTCGCAAGCCGGACCTGACCATACTTCTTCCATTCATGAGTTTGTGCCTTTCCATTTTGATACCATTGAGGACTTCCATCACATTGATCATGATCGGTCTTTTTCAACAGTTAACCCTGATATCGACTTGCACCTTATCAAATCTGTTCCTTAGTAGCCAATCAAGAAGGTAAAGCTTCTACCTTCTTGATCATTGCATATTCCTATCACCTTGTATATAATCCTTTCATTATTTTTACTCAATTTTTTGCTTCTCTCATCCACCTCGATTAGTGTGTTTACCTTGATTACGATGTGTTTTATCCTAAGTATAGTGGAGGTGGATGAGTCTAGTGTCCTTTCTTCATTCCGTTTCACTACTCTTTTCGTTGCTTATATTTAGGGATCCTTTACCCTTAGTATAGGGGGAGTGATGTCTTCATTCTTTCTTAGTTTTTTTATTTTTAGGTCCATTCGCTCCCTTGCATGTTTTTTAACTTGTTGATAATTCTTTTCTATATGTAGGGATATTTTACCCTAAGTATAGGGTAAGACAAATCAAGTCGTGGATTTCTGTAAATTCTAACACTCGTTCATCTCCGCTTTGTATACAGCATGTTATGCTTAGGATTAGTTTATCCTAAGTACAGGGGGAGATTGACTTTGTTTTTTTATTTGAGTGGTTGTAGTATAGACTTTTCTATGCATAGCACGAGTTATCTCATCCTTTTTGCTCTTTGGTCACTACAAGCACATAGTTCGAGCTAACTATTGGGGGGTCGTATATACTGTATATTTATGTTATCCATAACTCGTACTTTTGTATCTTCAATATATGGCTACTATACGTGGTAAGGGTATACAATAAATCAATAAAAAGAAAATTCTTATAAATATGTATAAAAAATTTTAAAAATTATTTGTAAACATTGGTTTGCAAAAGATTTTAAAAACCCTTGAAAAAACTTTGTAAAATGTTTTCAAACCTTTGAAAAATAATTCCTTTGTAAATATTTTAAAATTTTTGTAAAATATATTTGTAAAAATATTTATGAAAATTTGATTGTAGACTATTTGCAAAAGAAGTTTCTCAAAATGATGTAAAATGTTTGCAAAAATGTTTTTCAAATGTTTTTGAAATTCTTGTAAATACAACTCTTGCATGAAATATGTTCATACATGTATAAAAATTCTTTATAAGCATGTATAAATTATCTATTAATATGAATATATCTGTGTACATATGTAAATATATTTTTTTACTGACCCCTTTCAAAAATTCCATAAAACTTTGAAAAATGTTTTCAAAACTCATAAAGTTTTGCAAAACGTTTTGAAAAATTCCATAAAAAGTCAATCTAGAAAATTTGTTTCACAAAATTATTTTATGCATAACATGATCTTTTTTTATGATTTTGACAATTGAATAAGTCTAAATAAAATATGAAGATTAAAACTTAGTCTAGACCTTAATCCACCTAATTTGACAAGAACCTTATAGGAACTGAAATAAAGACTTTTCATGTCAATGTGACTTAGTTCTTTGAGTCCACTAGACTGTGTTCACATGTCATCTTGACTAGCCAAAGTAGAATATTTCGAAGCGCACACATGACCCTTGTTGATAATGACCTAAATTGAATAAGCACTCTGTACTTAGCTCAACTCTCTACACTTAGCTCAACTCTGATGAAGTGGTGAGGGCATGATTCTTTGGCTTGAAAAGCACACATGTGGAAACATATGTCACCCTAATTGGTGGCCAGTGCACCAAACCCCATCTAGCAGCATGGACATCTAACGTTAGGACGTAATTGGTTGCAATAAAGATTCAAAAGAGGGATAATCTACTGGATCAAGAGGAAAAATTCATTATGTAAATGTTGTTTTCCGTAGAAAAAAAATTTGTGTATAAACAAAAGAATCCAAAAGAATAGACGTGCAAAAAATCAATGGCAAATCATTCCCATTGGAGTTATGTATCAAAAAGCAAGGATTATAATTCAAAGTCAAAGATCTCAAGGTTGCATGTAGCCGGAGATTTGGCTATGCTGGTCAGGCTCCACATGATATGTGACTACACTGATCACAATCCATTCTTCTCTCTACCCCCTCTTCTTGAGTTGGTTGTACTTGAACTTAGAAGTAAATACCCCGATCCTAGAGGAAAGAGTAGCTAGATTGGTGAATTAGGGTTACCTTGTTGAGGGAGATTGTGTCTTCCTATTCACTATGAGAAGAGCTCCATTCACATACACTGTACAAGTGAGACTTACAGTCATAAGGGTTTTCATATGAAAAGATTTATTATGACCGGTGATGACCGAAAAATGACCGAGACTCGGGTGAATAAAATAGAACTAGGGTCGTTGCGACTCGGATCCCAGAAATTACTCAGTCAACAAGAAAAATGAAGGACAGACCACCAAACAAAGACAAAAATCAACAAAAACAAATAGTGGCCCTGGCTATGAGATTAGCCTGGTGTAGCGGCCAGGGTCGGACTCAGGGAGCGCAAATTGGCCTTGCGGCCTACGAAGTAGTCAAAAACAAAGAAAAATCAAAACAAATTATTTTTGGTGGATTTTTAATATTTTTATATTTTTTTTGGAATTTTTAATTATAAAGAAAATAATAAAACAAGGAAAATAAGCAACTTTCAACAATTATTTAATTACTCTAAAAGGCTCCAAAAATTCCAACAAAAAATGTTTTTATGATTTTTATGTTTTTTATTGTTTTTGGTGAATTTTTGATAATTTTCTGATTTTATAGAATTTTTAAAAAATGAAATAAGACAAAAATAACTAAAAACTGTCCAATCAGGCTTCTAAGACCATTTAAAAATACTAAATGGTCTAATCAAGGCCTGGAGGTATTTGTCCTGTAAAGTATGAACAAAAAGGAACAATCAAGAAAAAGATTTATTATTTTTGGGATTTCTATGATTTACTAGAATTTTTTGGGTTATTAAGAGTTTTTCAATTTTTATGTTTTATATGAATCCAAAAATAACCAAAAATTAATAGAAAATCAAAGACACAAAAATACACAAAACCTAATTTTTTTGTAATTTTTAAAGAGGTTTTAATATTTTTTGGAAATTTATAAACTGGACAGACAGAAAAACAAGGGTTTTTGAATTTTTAAAAATACTAAAAATGCTCAGAAATATATCCAAAAATTGGTGTAAATTTTACACAGTGGCAGGAGCCACATGTCCAATTTTCACTCAATTTGGACTAATTTTGCTATTTTATTAAAATCAAAAACACACATACAATACACAAGGACCTATCTGCAAGAAAAAACATGTTGCAGGGGCCAAAACGTAACACGACAAAAAATCTTAGGCCCTTAGTTGCAAAAATCGAAGAAAACCACGCGCGACACACGTGATCAGGCCTAGAAGGACTAGAATGTCATTCCTATTTATAAAATACCAAACATCAACACGTACGGAAGACAGGGTCGAAACTGCAAAAAGCCCACTAAATCACGTGGCGAAGCACGTGGCCAATACAAACAGGGACGATAATGCAATTATCCAGAACAAGAGGGTCCAATGTGCAAAATAACCAAAATAAAAAGAACTAGATAAAATATTTACAGGACTATCTAATAAAAGCAATAAATAGAGGGGCCTAAGAATAATTTACCCCTATTATTATCGGATGGCTGAGACGACTCCACGTGGATGATCGGACGGTCTGGAGCAGTGGCGCCTCCTCGAAGAACCCTCGGCGTGGATCGAACGGTAGAGGTGTACCCATGTGGCTGATCTGACGGTTGTGGTGTGCTGTGGGTTAACCCTTGCTGGATCAACGGCTCTGAAGAGGGCACGTGGAGATCGAACGGTCTGGAATCAAGGGCACCTCTTCATCTGATCGTGCGGTCTTGATCAAACCCCTAATGGATCGGACGGTGGCATGGCTCCTCAAATCAACGGCTCTGAAGGGTCCAGGAAGAACAGGTGGCCGACAAACTTTGCCGACTTAACACTCGCGTGGTGGACCTCTCTTGCTGCTGCAAAAGTGCGGAGTAGCTCCGCCTTGACGTCCCGCAGCTGCTGCTGGTCTCCGATGATGACCGGGAGCTCTGGAGAGCTCCGGCAAAGGTGAAGAACTGGAGCGCCTGTGCTCTGATGTTCCGACCTCCAGATGAGGTCGTTTTGACCTGCTGCCTGCACAAGAAGAAAGAGGGGTCGAGGACAAAATGCCTCGACCCGTTAGCGCACGTGGGAGATGAAGGATGCGGCGGTGTGGAGTCCTTCCGGCGAAGCGGTGGCAGCAGAGGACGATAGTCCTGCTCCGGGGCGAAACAGGAGGGGTGGATGGGTGAAGAAGATGGGGAGAGGTCTGGCGAAGGTGGTGGTCGGGTCAGGCGAGCAAATGGTTGGGCGGAGACGGTGAATGATGGCGGCGGAGCAAAAGGGGCGAAAATCCTAAAATTACACTAATCTACGAGCTAAAGCAACTACCTGGTGGAGAAGATCGACTGTGCTGGAGCTCCTAGAGCTCCGGGGGTCATGGCCTCGAGGGATCGTCGAGTCTCGAGGCTGAGCACGCTCGCGGCAGCGCACGGCGGTGGAAACACCGGATCAGAGGATTCCCAGCGTCTCGAGCCTCACTTCCACTCCCTCTCGCACGGCTGTCACTCAGGCGAGGTGGAGGAGCTCCTTCACATCGAGGGGGAGGTCCAGAGATGCGTGAAATGGCTGCCGGAGGCGAGATTAAATATGGCTAGGTATCCGAGAAGGTGAAGGTCGGGCGAGCAACTCAGAACTCGGATCCCTCATACCCACCCTGGGCGTGGATCTAGGATGTTCCATAAACAAATGGAGCCCGGGGTTTTGAGATTTGGCGTTCGGATCGAGGCACAGTAATTGGGAGAAGAAGCGGGTCGAGAGCAGATCCGCGGGGTTGTGGTCCAGGGGGGAGTTGATCGGGGGGTCAACATCCCCCGTGGACCAATCAGGAGCGGCCATGTAATAAAGATTTGGAAATTCAATTTAAAATAGTAAATGGTCGAATTAGGAAAAAGTTAAAACATAAAAAAATTTATTTATTTATAAACTTTTTTTTATGATTTTTATTTATTTTTTTGAAATAAAAATTAGGTATTTACAATATAGTATATTATATATAGGTATATACACTATATATTTTTAATTTTTGATTTTTAATTATTTATTTTTGTTCATTTTATTCCAATTTTATATTTTATTTATTTATAGGATAAAATTTGAATAAAATTATATTTTTATTTTATTTTTATTAATTATTTACAAGGGTTAAATAAATAGTTTTATTTATATACACATATGGTATATATACAATGTTTATTTTGATTTTGATTTTTTATTTCTTTTTATTTTATTTTATTTTTATTTTTGTAATTTTTATTTTATTTATTTACATTATGGAATATAGAATATGTACAATTTTTATGAGACTTTAATTTATTCATTTATAGGGATAAATAAATAGATAAAGGGTTTCCATATACAAGGCTTATGTACAAGGGTGAAGGGATTTTTATTTTCTTTTTAATTTTATTTTGTTTTTTTCTCATTTTTATTTTAGTTTTATATGTACAAATATATACACTTAAATACAAACCCATTTTTATTTTTATTTAGAGGAAACTATTTTTATTTATATACAGGTATATATGTACACACATGAGCTTCCTTATCTCTCTCTACTTTAGTTTTTATGCGGTCAAGCCCATACTGAGCCCTCCCTTGGGATTAGGTCGCTCAATATTTGTTCTAAATATCTCCCTCTTTTTCTTTTATTTCTTTATTCTTTTATTTATGCACAAAAACATGCTAATTCTTTATTTTTACACAATGCATGATTTTTGATAATTATTATTATTTACATATATCTACATGTGTTTGGCAAAAGTTTTGTAGCTAAAATAAAAGAATAAAGAGTGATGAATGGGTATTCATCACCCCCTATACTTAACTTTGCCAATCCCTTAGCAAACACTTATTTTAAAAAGAAGTGAAAAGAAAAAGAAAAAGAAAAAGAGGAGAAAATGCATGGATTAATGCTGATTATTAAACTTGCCTTCATTAAATTGAAATATGGAGCTCGATCAGATCTTTGGATTATTAATGTGTCGGAACCTTATTTAGACTTAGGTTTAAAACTCAACAGCCTCTAAGATCCACTAATCTATAATCAGGACTCCTCAATAATCCAGATCAGAACAAGTCTACATACACAAACCTTGAAGACTATGAGTCTTTCCTTGTACTGTGTAAGTGAGGTAAGATCTCCACCTCAGAAGTAGCAACTTGACAGCCCTCCCCAACAAGGTAACTCTATGACCCTAGTCTGGCCACTCTTTCCTCGAGGAGCGGGGTATTCCCTTCTAAGTTCAAGTTCAACCGGCTCAAGAAGAGGGGGAAGAAGAGAATGGACCATGGCCTGTGTAGCCATGTATCCTGGGGAGCTCAACCAGTGTAGCTAAGTTTCCCTGCTGCAAGCTACATAAGATGGAACCATGAGTCTCAAGCTTTGCTTATTTGCACTATATACATACTCCGGTGGGATTATCATTTTCTATCAGACCCACCACTTTTTTGGAGTTATTTTCTTTTTTTTTCAAGTGCATCTATACAACATATACAATGTGCAACATATAAAAATAAGGAGTTTTTCCTTTTGAGCCAGTAGACTATTCCTCTTTTGAAGCTTTATTGCAACCCACAACTCCCGTCGTTAGACCTCATGGCAACCAGACCAAGTTGAGACACACTTCCTTCACTGAAAGAAGAAGAGAGGTTTCGCCTAGAAGTACTACCCTCATATGCTACCCCAAGTCAAGGAAGACAGCCTCCTCACCACCTCATCCGTAGAGAGCTCGATGTAAAGTGCATGTCCAAGTCAAGCCATTGTCTATATGAGTCATGTGTGTGTTGTTAAGTGCTCTACTTAGGCTCATTGAGATGACATGTGATCATAACCTAGTGGACTCAAAGAATTAAGTCACCGTGGACCTGAAAAGCCTTAACCCTAAGCCCTATAAGGTTCCTCTTAGAATTAGGTGGATTAAGATCTTAATCAAGCTCCATTTCCCAATTTAATTCCAGGCTAGTTTAAATGTCAACTATAATCCAGGAAAAACTATATACATATATATATATATATATACAAAGATGCTATTTACACAATATTTACACAAATGCAAAATTTTTGAAAAATGTTTTGAAATCATGGATGTATGCATGAATGCAAGTTCTGCAAAATATTTATACAAATTTACACAAGATTTTTGCAAACTTTTGATTTTCAAAACATTTTGGAAAAATTTTGTACTATATACATAATTTTGATATGCATATATTTACACAAAATTTACACAAAAAGTTTTTGAAATTTTTTTTACAAAAATAATTTTGTACAATAGCTATGTATGTGCAAATAAAAGAATGTTTATTTACAGGGAATTTTTTTTAATTTTTATGGATTTTGGGTTTTTAGCCATTTTTATTTATTTACACACTCACACAAAGTACGAGTTATGGCTAAAGTATATATGAAATATATACACACCCCTTATACTTAGCTCGAACGATGTCCTCAGAGTCAAGAGCGATGAAGAAGACATAACTCGTGCTGTGTATAGGGAAGTGAAAAGGATGGCTATATACAAAGATGAATGAAAGAATAGAAAGCAAGAGGATTTCAGCTTTTCCCCCTATACTTAGGATGAAATAATCCTAAGTATAGCAGGTTGTACACTAAGGGAAACCCGAGTGGAGAATGTACATGGTCTACCCTTCTATACTTAGGGTAAAATATCCCTAAGTATAGGCAGCAAAAACAGGGGTAGCAAGACACGAAGAAGTTCAATGAATATATACAAGATGGAGGGACATCACTCCCCCTATACTTAAGGTGAAGAATCCTTAAGTATATGCAACACAACAGAAGTGATGAAACAGAACGGAAGAACAACCCGGTGTTTCCACCCCCCTATACTTAGGATGAGGTATATCCTAAGTATAGCAAAGATAATCCTAAGCGAGACCTGGGGTGAAAATAAGAACGGAAGAAAGAAAGATCAATACTAAGACAAAACATGTATATACAAAAGACTACAAGGTTGAGGTGCCTCTCAACAAGCGATAGATTTTACGCCCCTAGCTGGGCGCAAAGGCTAGGATAAAGCTGTATCAAGGTTCAGGACGACATCGGTAAGGCGAATGCCGTACTATCGTCGCAGTCTCGGTATGAGAACAACGACGAACTCAAAAGTGTAAAGAATGACACCCAGGTATGCAATTAAGCGGGTGTCTGCTACCAACCAAGGATATGGCAGTAAGTGATCGGGATCCGGTAGCACAAAAGAAATCATCGGCTCTGGATCAGACTGGAGTGGAAGAGTAGAGCCGAAGAAATCGAACGTGGAGAAGGATGGATCAGTCATGGAGTCCTCCACGTCAATCAATGTCTCAAGAAGGTGTGGGCAGTCAAGATCAAGAGACTCTCTAAGAAGACTGATACTCGATGAATGAAATAGAAGCAAATCGGGCAGATCATCGAATATCTCCAAGATGGGCTCATCCTCGCGAGGGTCGTCGAGGTGAGAAGACTCAGAGTCAGAATGATCAAAAGACTCGGTTTCGTGCTCCGTCAGATCGGAAACACTCTCAGAAGGTGAACCGAGTACACATCATGCGTGACATTCTCCCGTAGATAACCCTCGGGGAGAAATGCAAGATCAGAAGTGAGTAAGAGAGGATCGGAATCTAGATGGGCATCTGCGCTGCTGTCAAGTATCCACTCGGTGCACCAGGCTGCATCATCATCTGAAGTGTATTTCTCGACAATCTGGATGCAGGAGAAGGTACTAGTCAACACCGCGGAGGTTGGCAAAGTGTCTGCGGCTGATCCTCGCTCTGCGGCAATGCTGGCTGTCAACTGGTCCTCAGAAAGTATGTCTGTCTCGTCAGAGTGGAGGACAAAAGGCTCGAATATGGGACTCTCTGTGTCTGTACTCTCAAAGTGGTGTCCCATATCGAACTGTAGCTGCTGGGCTGAGTCATGGTCGCTGCCGGAATCAGAGAAGTATCTATGCAGAAAAGAGGCTGACTCCTCCGGTACTGGAAACTGAAGTGGCTGAATAGATGGCTGCAGTAGCGGGGGCTCCTCCGGTTCCTGGAGTATCAGAAGATCTGATATCCAAGACTCGTCGACTGCAAACTCTGGGGCTTCCTCGAACTCTAGCTGGAAGACCAACGGGAACTCGACAAGACTCTGGGTCCGAACCTCTGCTATCGCAGTCATCTCCTCTATACTCTGTGGTGCTGGAACATCCAAGTCCTCGAGCTGGTGTGTAGAAGTTGTCTCATCATGTAATGTGACACACCGCACTGGTACTGCTACGTTCTCATGTGTTGTCCCGACTATAGTATCTCGTGAAGATGATCTTTGTGAAAGTAGCTTCGAGATGGTATCCAGTAAGTGAATGTCGGAACTGCGGTGTGAATCGCCACATGTGGTAATCACCAGTGCTATCTGCTCTGCGGTCATCCCCTGCATGGAGATCTCTATCAACTCTGTCAGTGGAAGTCCGTGGTCTGGAAATCTCCTCAAGAGGTCAAGAAACCTCGGCCATGCCTCATGCAGTGGCTCCTGGGGGTCAACTGAAAACTCGGTGATCAAAGACCGCATAAACTCTGCTCTACATGGGAGAAAGTATCTCTGTAGAAACTCTCGGCGTAGCTCTCCCCATGTAGCGAAAGTCCTCCCCAATCGTTGGTACCATCACATGGCTCTGGCGTGAAGTGTGAATGGAAAGGTCCTCCTCATCAGCTCCTATGCAGTGATATCTGAATATCTCTGTGCTCTGCAAAACTCCTCGAATGCGGACAGGTGAAGATAAGGCTCCTCGTGCGCCTCCCCTGCAAATGTCGGCAGTCTCTGAATGTAATCCAAATCCAAGACGAATGGACGTAATGTAGAAGGTGACTGAGCTCCCTGTGCTATCTACTCTTCCATCCATCTGGGATAGGATCTATCTGATGATCTCCTCTGCTCTTGTGATCACGAACAGAGTGCACTCTCAACTCAGCAATGACCTTGTCCGGGTCTCGCATCTTCTCAATCTGATCTCCTCGGACGTCAAGCACAACATGCCCAGAGTAGAGAAAGGGATGGGAGGGAGGGAGAGGGAGGTTGGTCGGGGATCTGACCTCCCTCGAAGGTGGACTTGACTGATGGTTAGATAGTGAAGAAAAAGCCGCAAGAGTCGGCTCGAAGCGAGGGGGATCCATCATCCAGGGGTGAAGGAGAAGAAGAAGACTAAAGGGAGGGTGGGTGGTAGACAGATGAAGGAGTGGAGAAGAATAAGAGGGGAAAAATAGAAGGGATCTGGAAATCAAACAAGATGAAAAAGCAAACCCCCCGATTCACCTACGCACACGAGCTGAAGACCGAAAGGGATCGGTCAATTATCTTGTCGATTTTATTTTAGGTGATCATTCAGTCTATCAGAGCGATTACGTGAGCTAAATAGGAATCCAAATATTTCTTAACCGACTGTCCCGTACAGAAAGCCGGTAATCAGTCGAGAAAAATTGGATGTGGCTCTATCCTAAGGTATGTGTCACTCTCTCGCTCATCCAAAACAAACAAGGAGGGGGTTACTCTCTCCAAGACAAATTTTTCAATGTGGTATCTTTTAAGTCAAGTGTGATTAGCAGTCCCGATTTTATTGTTTTTCTTTTTAGGTATTTTGCAAATAAAAACAAATGCCTAACGAATTTTTCGGTTCTCCTGGTTATTAAGTCCAAAAATCAGGAGGGAGAAGTCGAAAAAAGCCGATGCGCGAGAAAATCAATGATGCATGCAGAGTAAGAGATGCGTATCTGACTCCAGCAGTCTACATGCAAAATGATCCGCGCAGAATTTAAAGACTGAAATAAACTATCTAAATGGTGCAAGCGGAAAACTGAGCCCTAAGCAGCAGTTCTACTAGAAAGAACGTCTAGTCGACCACCAGCCTCCAATCCAAGAGTCCGGTCTCGGTCCACCCCTCCTCATCTCGACAAATCGAGTTCAGGAGCAGCGCTTGGCAGGGTGGGCTATGGCACGTAGGCTCGAAGGTAGTGGATCGACTATTTTATTAATCTTTTTATTGTTGGTCCAATTACCGTTCTATAGGTACAGGCAGATATATTAGGGTGTTTGGATCCTATTTATTACGTCACAGTCAAGCAGAAAATCCTAAGGCTAGGGGCTCGAAAATCCGCGAGAAACCGAATAGGTAGAAAAGAAATCAAAACCGCGAAGAAAGCCGCGTAAAAACCGAGGGGTCCCCCGAGCACACCGGTGCTCGGCGAAACAGACCCCGAGAGTCTAAAAAGTGTACAAGTTTCCTGATGTCCTGTATTATTACAATTATCCAAATAATGCTAAAAAATAAAATCTAAACTAAAGCTACACTAATCCCGCACTCAGTTGTCTCCTCGCACTCTCATGCGGCTCCGTGCAGAAGGGAGCTGCCTCCGATAGCTGCGGTTGTGCCGGCTCCTCAAATGTCGCCGCCTCGATCCTTGGGACCTCGCAAGAAAACAGAAGAGTATCAAACCAGATAAAAATAAAACATATAAAATAAAATAAAATAAAAGGAAACAGGGTATATATGGAAAAATGAAAATGAAAATAAACAAGCAAAGACAATCAAAAATAAAAATAAAAGAAAAGAAATAAAAATAAAACAAAACAAAAATAAAATAAAAATAAAAATCCACAAAAAGCCGCGGAAATAAAAACAAAATAAAATGAAAAAGAAATCGACTACTAAGTTGTGCTCCCCGGCAACTACCCATTCTGATGACCGAAAAATGACCGAGACTCAGGTGAATAAAATAGAACTAGGGTCGTTGCGACCCGGATACGAGAAATTACTCAGTCAACAAGAAAAATGAAGGACAGACCACAAAACAAAGACAAAAATCAACGAGAACAAATAGTGGCCATGTCTATGAGATTAGCCTGGTGTAGCACCCAGGGTCAGACTCAGGGAGCGCGGATTGGCCTTGCGGCCCACGAAGTAGTCAAAAACAAAGAAAAATCAAAACATATTATTTTTGGTGGATTTTTAATATTTTTATATTTTTTTGGAATTTTTAATTATAAAGAAAATAATAAAATAAGGAAAACAAGCAACTTTCAACAATTATTTAATTACCCTAAAGGCTCCAAAAATTCCAACAAAAATGTTTTTATGATTTTTATATTTTTACTGTTTTTGTTGAATTTTTGATAATTTTCTGATTTTTTTATAGAATTTTCTAAAAATGAAATAAGACAAAAATAGCTGAAAAATGTCCAATCAGGCTTCTACGACTATTTAAAAATACTAAATGGTCTAATCAAGGCCTGGGAGGTATTTTTCCTGTGAAGTATGAACAAAAAGGAACAATCAGGAAAAAGATTTATTATTTTTGGGATTTTCTATGATTTACTAGAATTTTTATGGGTTTTTAAGAGTTTTTCAATTTTTATGTTTTATATGAATCCAAAAATAACCAAATATTAACAGAAAAATCAAAGACACAAAAATACATAAAACCTATTTTTTTGTAATTTTTAAAGAGGTTTTAATATTTTTTTGGGAATTTATAAACTGGACAGACAGAAAAAACAAGGGTTTTTGATTTTTTAAGAATACTAAAAATGCTCAGAAATGTATTAAAAAATTGGTGAAAATTTTACACAGTGGCAGGAGCCACGTGTCCAATTTTTACTCAATTTGGACTATTTTTGCTATTTTATTAAAATAAAAAACACACACACAGTATACCAGAACCTATCTGCAAGAAAAACATGTTGCCGGGGCCAAAACGTAACACGACAGAAAAGCTTAGGCCCTTAGTTGCAAAAATCCAAGAAAACCACGCACGACACACGTGATCCAGGCCTGGAAGGACTAGAATGTCATTCCTATTTATAAAATACCAAACATCAACACGCAAGGAAGACATGGTAGAAACTGCAATAAGCCCACTAAATCACGTGGCGAAGCACGTGGCCAATACAAACAGGGATGATAATGCAATTATCCAGAACAAGAGGGTCCAATGTGCAAAATAACCAAAATAAAAAGAACTAGATAAAATATTTACAGGACTATCTAATAAAAGCAATAAACAGAGGGGCCTAAGAACAATTTACCCCTATTATTATCGGAGGGCTGAGACGACTCCACGTGGATGATCGGACGGTCTGGAGCAGTGGCGCCTCCTCGAAGAACCCTCGGCGCAAATCGAACGGCAGAGGTGTACCCATGTGGCTGATCTGACGACTGTGGTGTGCTGTGGGTTAACCCTTGCTGGATCAACGACTCTGAAAAGGGCACGTGGAGATCGAACGGTCTGGAATCAAGGGCACCTCTTCATCTGATCGTGCGGTCCTGATCAAACCCCCAATGGATCGGACGGTGGCATGGCTCCTCAAATCACTGGCTCAGATCATATCTGGAGTAGGAGGGCTGAATGGACGGCTCTGAAGGGTCCAGGAAGAACAGGTGGCCGACGAACTTCGAAGGCCTTACACTCGTGTGGTGGACCTCTCCTGCTACTGCAAAAGTGCGGAGTAGCTCCTCCTTGACGTCCCGTAGCTGCTGATGGTCTCCGATGATGACCAGGAGCTCTGGAGAGCTCCAGCAAAGGTGAAGAACTGGAGCGCCTGTGCTATGATGTTCCGACCTCCAAATGAGGTCGTTTTGACCTGCTGCCTGCACAGGAAGAAAGAGGGGTCAAGGGCAAAATGCCTCGACCCGTTAGCGCACATGGGAGATGAAGGATGCAGCGGTGGTGTGGAGTCCTTCCGGTGAAGTGGTGGCTGCGGAGGACGATAGTCCTGCTCCGGGGCGAGACAGGAGGGGTGGATGGGTGAAGAAGGTGGGGAGAGGTCTGGCGAAGGTGGTGGTCGGGTCATGCGAGCAAATGGTTGGGCGGAGACGGTGAATGGCGGCGGCGGAGCAAAAGGGGCGAAAATCGAAAATCCTAAAATTACACTAACCTACGAGCTAAAGCAACTACCTGGTGGAGGAGATCGACTGTGCTGGAGCTCCTGGAGCTCCGGGGGTCATGGCCTCGAGGGATCGTCGAGTCCCGAGGCTGAGCGCGCTTGCGGCGGCGCACGGTGGTGGAAACGCCGGATCAGAGGATTCCCAACGTCCCGAGCCTCACTTCCACTCCCTCTCGCACGGTTGTCACTCAAGCGAGGTGGAGGAGCTCCTTGGCGTCGAGAGGGAGGTCCATGCGTGAAATGGCTGCCGGAGGCGAGATTAAATATGGCTAGGGGTCCGAGAAGGTGAAGGTCAGGCGAGCAACTCAGAACTCGGATCCCTCACACCCACCCTAGGCGTGGATCTAGGATGATCAATGAACAAATGGAGCCCGGGGTTTCGAAATTTGGCGGTCGGATCGAGGCGAAGTAATTGGGAGAAGAAGCGGGTCGGGCGCAGATCTGCGGGGTTGTGGTCCAGGGGGGGAGTTGACCGGGGGGGTCAACATCCCCGTGGACCAATCAGGAGCGGCCATGTAATAAAGATTTGGAAATTCAATTTAAAATATTAAATGACCGAATTAGGAAAAAGCTAAACATAAAAAATGTTTATTTATTTATAAACTATTTTTTGTGATTTT
Source organism: Ottelia alismoides (assembly GCA_037367405.1). Taxonomy (NCBI): domain Eukaryota; kingdom Viridiplantae; phylum Streptophyta; class Magnoliopsida; order Alismatales; family Hydrocharitaceae; genus Ottelia; species Ottelia alismoides. Next base: position 641,421 of record JAZKJV010004713.1, read on the forward strand.
TATTTATTTTTTTGAAAATAAAAATTAGGTATTTACAATATAGTATATTATATATAGGTATATACACTATATATTTTTAATTTTTGAATTTAATTATTTTTTGTACATTTTTATTCCAATTTTATATTTTATTTATTTATAGGATAAAATTTGGAATAAAATTATATTTTTTTTATTTTTATTAATTATTTACAAGGGTAAATAAATAGTTTTATTTATATACACATATGGTATATATACAATGTTTATTTTGATTTTGATTTTTATTTTTTATTTTACTTTTATTTTTGTAATTTTTATTTTATTTATTTACATTATGGAATATAGAATATGTTCAATTTTTATGAGATTTTAATTTATTTATTTATAGGGATAAATAAATAGATAAATGGTTTCCATATACAAGGCTTATGTACAAGGGTGAAGGGATTTTTATTTTCTTTTTAATTTTCTTTTGTTTTTTTTTTAATTTTTATTTTAATTTTATATTTACAAATATATACACATAAATACAAACCCATTTTTATTTTTATTTAGAGGAAAATATTTTTATTTATATACAGGTATATATGTACACACATGAGCTTCCTTATCTCTCTCTACTTTGGTTTTTATGCGGTCAGGCCCATACTGAGCCCTCCCTTGGGATTAGGTCACTCGATATTTATTCTAAATATCTCCCTCTTTTTCTTTTATTTCTTTATTCTTTTCTTTATGCAAAAAAACATGCTAATTCTTTATTTTTACACAATGCATGCTTTTTGAAAATTATTATTATTTGCATATATCTACATGTGTTTGGCAAAGGTTTTGTAGCTAAAATAAAAGAAAAAAGAGTGATGAATGGGTATTCATCAACCGGGCTATTGAGATGACCTGAACAGAGGATTGTGGAACTTGAGGGTTGTTAAGTTTTAAATCATGTTCCCAATAAGGTTCCGAACACATTAACAATCCAAACGTCCTAACTGAGTTCCAAACTTTGATTTTGTGAAGATACGTTTAAAAATCATAATCATTCTAGTTTCTTTATTTTTCTTTTCTTTATTTTCTCTTTTGCATCAGTTATTCCTCGAATAAGTGTTTGTTAGGGACTATCGAAGGTAAGTATAGAGGAGTGATGAATAACCATTCATCTACCTTTATTTTTCTATTTTGTCTTTAAATCCCTCTCATAACACATGTAAAATCCCTCTCATAACACATGTAAATTCCTCTCATAACACATGTAAATACAACTAACTTATATAAATTAACGCTCAATATTCATATCTAATTAATACATAAATACTTGTATTTAAATTAAAATTAATAAATAAAAAATAAGAAAAATAAATGAAATATCAAAGATATTGAATGACCCTAAACCCCGAGACCAAGTCAATATTGACTAGGTCGACCATGAATAAAGTAGTGGCAGATAAGGTCCATGTTCACATAGATGAAAAAAGCTGCAAACCGAACTTTACAGACCAATATATCATCCATACAAACTCAAATTGAACCAAACACACCTCCATTGTATTTAAAATTAAATTATCTATCTAGTAAAGGTGGTTTCATCAAAAAAATGGAGTTAAGATACAAAAGCCGACCTTCTAGAGCACCATTGTACTTAGCATCTATATATAAAAGTAATATATTTTAATTATATATTTTTACTCTTTCTACATTTTTAAATAATTTTATATATTATATAATACATATTGAAAATAAAAACATAGATTAATAAATAAAAATAATTGAATAAATAATAAAGTAAAATATTTAAATATACCATACCTATAATATATACACATGTAATTATTTACATACATAAATAAAATTATAAAAACACAATAAAAATATGTAAATATATATTAAATAATGTTAGAAATATATAAGATATGTAAATATAAAATTATGTATATTAAATACAAAATAAAAAATATGTAAAAAATACAAGTAAATATACTTGTAGTTATACTTGTAAATATTCACAAGTAATAAATAAAATTGTAAAATAAATAAAAATAACTAAAAACAATTTCTAAAATAATAAATATTTTTCATGTTTTATGTTTTAATTAATAAAATCATGTATTGTTTATTATTTAGTTAATACACATTTTTTATTTCTATTTTGTCTTATTCGATCCAACGTGGACCAATGAGGCGCCTTCTTTTGTTGACCGCCCCGTCAACTATACCAACCTCCCCTCTGACTCCTATCAGACCTAGATACTCCCTTCTTCTCCATTTTCCCCACTCTTCATTGATGGCTTCTTCCACCTCGAGATCACCACCATTCTGAACCTCCTACACGCCTCTTCCACACCATGATCCTAGCCTGCACCAACTCCCTCTCGTTCGCATGTAAACTCCCTCGCATAATCGCCACTCCACCTGTTTATAAAAACTTCCCCCACCTTTATTTTGCTTTTTGTTCCCCTTCTGAGTCCCATAACCCAAAAAACACCTCACTGGAGTTGAACCTAGTTACAAGAGGCGTCCCGTGTATGTTCAATGGTGAGGAGAAGGGAGGAGAAAGGTGGTTTCCCTTGGTCGGAGTACCTAATGGTGAAGCCTCTGCTCCCTGATCCCTAATTAGGTATGGGCTTATATATTTAGGTTTTTATATTCACAATTTAATTCTTATTTCAATCCTGCTTTTATTTCCCATTGATTTAGTTTATTTTAACTTAAATTTTAAATTTTGAAATTTACGGAAGCTAGTGCTTTGGCAACTACTTTATGTTCGTGATTTCTGAGGTTTCGACCGCCAAACATAACCATCACCCCCTTTCATTGCTCTATCAAATCCTCCATCCATTCCCCTTCGATTCTACACGAATCAAGGTATCAGGTCTCCCATCATCCACGTCTTCAGATATCACACCGACCACCTCACCCCTTTAGCTATCAATTTTGATTTTGGATCAAAAGCACAACTCTTGAGCGAAGTAGTCTTTGTGTGAAGGAGATAGGGCTTGAGGGTGAACCTGGAGTAAAAATTTGACAAAGAACAGATCCTTAGGTTGTCTAAGACAAATCGACCTCCATGCTTTGACCAACAAGATCTAGACCTTGTGAAGGCCATGCAGCTGCGAAGTGACCCCAGGAGCAGAGTGAGCTGATCAACAGGTCGTGAGAATGTTGGAGCAATGAAGAATCAAGGATTGTAGCTCACCAGGGAAGAGGTTCTTCCCCATTCTTTCAGGCTGTCTCCCGACCATTGGATCAAGAATAGAGGCCCATATCTAATTTGGGCCCTTTATATCAGACAAAATGTTGCATTCTCAGAGCCATCCATCTTAAGTGTCACGACATGGAGCCAGAGGAGTCGCACTTCTCCACATATGTCTCCCACACATGCCGACCCTAGGTATATTTCGCCAATACCGCTGTGCCTTTTTGTTTTCATGTTTAATCCTGTAAATATTGAATTCAGTGTAAAATAGGTTATTTTACAAGGACCTCACACTGTATTTTTTTATGTTTTAATACTTCCACCTCGTGTGTAGTGCTACGCGACGAGTTGTAAAAATTATATGTGTACCCTTTAATTTATTAGACCAGTTCTAAAATCAAGTTTACTTTATTTAATTTGCAAATAGGTCCTTGTAATTGTAGTAATATTATTATGTCTATATTTCTTGTATAATTATTTACTCTAAATATTACGGGAAAATTAGGATAGATGCTTGGAAATGTGCTTGTTTTTGTTTATTCTATGTTTATATATATAAACCCATAAAAATTTAAAAACTTTTCTTAAAATTCCAATAAATTTATATTAGCTATATTATTATATATTCTACTACATATCTAAAAATCACTAAACACAAAAGATAAAATCTAAAAATTACAAAACCCTAGAAATATTATAAAAATTTTCAAACATTATTTAAAAATCCAAATTTCTAGTAGTGAATTTTCTATATTTTATTTCCTATATAATAAAAATAGTTTTGGGTTTATTTTGGACTTATTTATATTTATTAAACCCTAAACTGTCTTAGATATTTAACTTATTCACTATTTTGTATATTTTATCACTTTGAAACATTAAAATTAGCGAAATTATCCAAAATTGATCACAAATAGAGAAAAATATAAAAAATATAACAATATTTAATTTTATATAAATACACTATATTTCGACTTATTTAAAAATATAAATAACTATATTACATATATATTATATTACTTAAATAAACTATAATATATGTCATTATATATATATTATTTTCAAAATAAAAAAATTAAAATTTGCAAAATAAATATAAAATTAAAAATCAAGAAAAAATATAAATAATAAAAAAAATCGCAAATGTAGTGAAAATCCAAAAAACAAGAAAACAAGCAATGGATAAAAAATTATTATTAATTGGAAATAATCACTAATAACTACCTACACTCACGTTTGCTCCCAATGTTTGACACTCTACCTATTATTCATATACACACATTAATGTAGTATTATATAAATTTTAACTCACACCCTTAATTATTTTATTTTTCATGTATTGTGGGTTAATTAACTCAGCCATGGCCGGTCCCAAGCCCGGGGAAATGAGGAGGGCTGCGCGTTAGGTAGCCGACAGCCAGCGCAGGAGAGATAAATTCGTAAATAGTGTTCTTAAAGTTCTTTTAAGAACACTATTTATGAATTTATCTCGAAACCGTTCGGATCTTTTAAACATGGATTTAAGCAAACATACAGATTTCGTTGGGGCGTTCCCTACTTGCGACGCGTTGCATCGCCCGAATGCAATGAAAAATTGGCAAGGGCCGCTACATCGCAGCCTGGATGTAGTTCAAAATTTGCAAGGGTTCTCGCATGAGGAACGCATGCGGGTAATTAAACTAGTTTCGCTGCATCACCGCCCGGATGCAGTCCAAAATTTGCAAGGGTTCTCGCATAATGGACGCATGCGAGTAAAGAAGTTAGTCCAAAAGAGATTGCAAAGGAAGTTACGGATTGGTAGTTGGAATATCGGTACTTTAATTGGAAAATTGATGGAGATAGTGGATACAATGGAAAGAAGGAAGATTCATATATTATGTCTTCAAGAGACTAAATGGGTTGGAGAGAAAGCAAGGGAGATCGAGAAGACAGGCTTTAAACTTTGGTATTTAGGTAAAGATAAGGGCAGAAACGGTGTTGGAGTGGTTGTTCATAAAGATTTGAAGGATTGTGTGGTTGAGGTGCAAAGATTTGGGGATCGGATTATTTTGCTAAAGTTGGTGCTTGAAGAAAAAATTCTGAATATCATCTCAGTTTATGCACCGCAAACTGGTTTAGATGAAAGGACTAAACAAGCTTTTTAGGAGGATCTGGATAAGATTTTACAAGGAATCCCACAAAGAGAGATGGTTTGCATAGGTGGAGATCTTAATGGACATGTGGGAAAAGATGTTTCAGGGTATGCAAGTGTGCATGGAGGACATGGTTTTGGGGATAGAAACGAAGAGGGAAAAGTCATTCTGGATTTTGTAACTGCTTATGATCTTTTCATAGCAAACACTCTTTTCAAGAAGAGGGAGGAGCATTTAATTACTTATAAGAGTGGCTCAACTAGAACACAGATAGATTACTTTGCGTTGAGGAGAAGGGATCGGTTGTGTTGCAAAGATTGCAAAGTAATCCCTGGAGAGAGTTTGACAACCCAACATCGCTTGTTAGTCTTGGATTTACAAATAAAAGGGCTGGTAAAGAAAAGGAAGGTTCCTAAGATCACTAGAACTAGGTGGTGGAATCTTCCGCTGAAGCAATCAAGCTTCAGGGAGAAGGTTTTAGAAGACCTATCTTGGGATTGTAGCGGTAGTGCAAACGAGATGTGGGAAGCAGTTGCATCTTGTATCCGAAAGATAGCCAAAGAGATGCTAGGCGAGTCAAAAGGAGAAGCTCCGGGTCAAAAGGAGGCTTGGTGGTGGAGTGAAAGGGTGCAAGAGAAACTAAAAATTAAAAGAGCTTGCTTTAAAGCTATGTCTAAGGATAGAACAGAGGAAACTGTCACAGACTATAAAATAGCGAAGAAGGAAGCGAAGAAGGCAGTAAGCGAAGCTAAGTCAAAAGCTTATGAAGTTTTGTATAAAAATCTCAACTCTAAGGAGGGCCAGAAGGATATATTCAGGTTGGCCAAAGCAAGAGAAAGAAAGACCAAAGACCTTTCTCAAGTGAGATGCATTAAGGACGAGGAAGGTCACGTGCTTGTTACTCAGAAGGATATAGAGACTAGATGGGAGCAGTACTTCCGTAAACTTTTCATTGGAGAAGGAAATAGAGAGATCGCTTTGGGTGATCTAGCTAGTAGTGAAAGTTACTTGAATCGTGCATGCTATAGACGAATACAAAGAAAAGAAGTAGAGGAGGCTTTGAAGGTTATGAGACCTGGGAAAGGTGTTGGACCGAATGACATCCCTGTAGAAGTATGGAAAGTCTTAGGTGAGCGTGGTTTGACTTGGCTTACGAATCTATTCAATGTTATTTGGCGAAGCAAGAAAATGCCTGAAGATTGGAGGAGGAGTATCATGGTGCCTCTTTATAAGAACAAAGGAGACATTCAAAATTGTTCAAATTACAAAGGTATCAAGCTGATGAGTCACACTATGAAAATTTGGGAACATGTGATCGAAAGAAGGCTGAGGCAAGTTTCCCAAGTAAAAGAAAACCAATTCGGATTCATGCCAGGTCGCTCAACTATTGAAGCCATCCATTTGCTGAGGAGAACAATGGAGATTTATAGAGCTAAAAGGAAGAATCTCCATATGATCTTTATTGATTTGGAGAAGGCTTATGATTCCGTCCCATGAGAGATACTGTGGAGAGTTTTGGAGAAGAGACAAGTACCTGTCCTATACATTAATCTCATAAAGGATATGTATGATAGGGCTTTATCTTATGTAAGGACCCCGACGGGGAAGACTGACTATTTTGATATCAACATTGGTTTGCATCAAGGTTCAGCTTTGAGTCCATTTCTTTTTACTTTGATTATGGACGAGTTGACAAGTCACATTCAGGATGAGTTACCTTGGTGTATGTTATTTGCTGATGATATTGTGTTGATTGAAGAGACTAGAGATGGAGTAAATGAGAAGCTTGAGGTTTGGAGACATGCATTGGAGACTAAAGGTTTTCGTCTAAGTAGGGCTAAGACGGAATATATGGAATGCACCTTTGATGGAAGCAATGGTGAAGGAATCGAGGTGAAGATTGGTGACGATAACATTCAGAAGAGAGATTCTTTTAGATATCTGGGATCTATTTTGCAACATGATGGGGAAATTGATGGAGATGTTACTAATAGAATAAATGCAGGCTGGCTAAAGTGGAGAGGAGCCTCCGCTGTTTTCTGTGATAAGAAAATTCCTTTAAAAATTAAAGGAAAGTTTTACAAAGTAGCTGTGAGACCTGCTATGCTTTATGGTTCTGAATGTTGGCCTGTGAACCATAGACATGTGCAGAGAATGGCTGTAGCAGAAATGAAAATGCTAAGATGGATGTGTGGACATACACGTAAAGATCGGATTCGGAATGATGCAATCAGAAAAGAAAGTTGGTGTAGCTCCGATCGAGGATAAGATGCGAGAAAACCGCTTAAGATGGTTTGGTCATTTGCAAAGAAGGTCAACTGATGCACCAGTTAGGAGATGCGAGTGTTGGGATGTTGAGCCGGCTAAGAGAGGGCGAGGACGGCCCAAGAAGTGTTGGAAAGAGACTATACGAAGGGATCTTAGTTTTTTGGATATAAATCCGAGATTGACCCAAGATAGATCTGAATGGAGGCGAAGAATCCATGTAGCCGACCCTACTTAATTGTGGGAAAAGGCTTTGTTGTTGTTGTTGTATTGTGGGTTAATTATTGTTTGAATTAGGAATTGGTCAATACAATCATTATCGGCTTAGATTGTTAGGTCGATAGATCAGATCCTTGTCAACACTGAGTCCTCAATGTAACTCTTTAGATATCATCTCAACACCAACCTATACAATTCAATCAATTTATCAATAGCAGTATGATTATCAAGATGACCATGGTACATAACCCTAATTGTACTAAGGGACTTTATAAGTGCATCCATTCATTAATCTCAGATAGAGAGTGAAAGTACCAATAACTTTTATTGATATAAAAAAATTACAATAATTTGTATTATAGAAATGGTTCACCCTGGACTCATATGTCTAGCGTGCACGCACACACATGTATGTGCGCGTGTGTA